>PVJO010016004.1:0-21349 GCA_004026905.1 Hystrix cristata | reverse complement strand
GAAGAAGGTTAAAAGAAAAGTAAGGTGAAAGGGGAAAAAATAGTAAAGTGTAGCTACACTTGTTGCAAATAGGGAGGTGTGGGTGAATGGAAGGAAGGGGAGGGGAAGGGGAGGAAGAGGGGAAAACCAAGATGTATCATGTACAGGTACAAAATAACCATGTTGATTATGATCATTATGTATACAATGTACCAATGCATGTTCTTGGTAAAAATAAAAATTAAAAAAAACCAAACCTCTCAGAGAAAAACAATTCAAGATGTCTTAAAGGATGCCTAGAAAAGTTTCCCTAAATATCCCCCAGTTAATTTAACAATTACTAACTTCACAGTTAGAAGTTCCTCTTGGAGTAACCTAAATTTCTTGGGCTGCAGTTTGATAAATGGGAATATTAATGATTTTGCAATTCCATATGCACCCTCTACAAAGATACATTTATGTAGGACTTATGCTTAACCTGATTCCAACACACATCAGGGGCGGCTTCTAATATGACTGACTAAGCTTCCTTTAAAGAGCTTTCTTCATTCTTGCACGATGTCCTGCCCCCTGCATGTGCAGTGAGGGCTTCTTTCAGGCTATCAAGGGAAAGCAAGCTAATAATGTGAACTATGCTGACAAAATAGTAGCCTGCAATTAAAAAAAGCCTCCCTCCTTGTCAATAAAGTGGATTTTTCTGATCACAACAAAATTCTGAACAAAGCTATTGCTATGGTTTGAGTGTGTCTCCAGATTCCGTGTGTTGGAAACTGTCCCCAAAGTTGTGTGTTAATGACATTGGGGTAATGAGGATTGGATGAGGCCATAAAGGCGGGGCCCCTGCTGACGTTAGTAGCTTTATCAAAAGGGGAAGAGAAACCTGAGCTAGTGTGCCCATTCTGTGTCCCACGGGATGGGATGCTCTCTGTCTTGTCAGGTTGCAGCAAGAAGGGCCTTGGCAGGTGCCAGCACCAGGCTCCTGGACTGCCCAGTCTCCAGAACTGTGAGCCAAGTAAACCTTTGTTCTGTATAAACTACCCAGTGTGCGGTGGTGTTCAGTTACAGCAACAGGAAACACAGACAATTGTCAACTGTAGTACTTCTTGCCTCTGAATTTGCAGTTTCTTTCCTCTCTGTACAGCCTGTCTTTTAGATGTGTGTGTGTGTGCGTGTGTGTGTGTGTGTGTGTGTGTGAAATCTGGAAAGCTAGATTTTAGTGACTTACACAGTACTTAAATATTATAGGTACCGAGGAAATGTTTACTGTGTGAATAAGTGAGTGAGTGACTAGAGGAATATAATTTCTGATTATAATTGGGTGTCCTCCACCTGGTGTCTGTACCTCAACAGAGAACACTGATATTAAACTGAAGGAAGAGCAAGTAGCAGACAGGTAAGGAGAGAATCTTAAAGATCACTGCCAATATAAGAGCTCCTTACAGGACAGGACAGTGAAGGGCAGCTCCGATCAGGACTAAAGTGACTGTTAATCCCGATTTGTCATTTTGATTGGATTAAGAAACAGCAGATTTCTAAAGCACACTCCTGGGTGTGTCTGGGTGGGTCCTGGACGGGTGATCTAGCACCTCACCGCTTCCTCTCTGGCACTGCCCCCTTCTCTGCTTCCTGGCTGCCATGGACTAAACAACTTCGCTCCACCATGACGTTTCTGCTTCAGAGGTTGCCAACCATGGACTGGATCTCCTGAAACTGTGAGCTAGACTAAATCTGTCCTTTTTTAAGTTGTGGGAGTCAGGTATATATCTCATTGATGGGAAAGTCAACTAATACAACTACCTAAGGGGCCCCGGGAATTTCCCTTTCCAGACCCTCATCTGTGGTCTTCCACTGGTCACATCTCTGCTATCTCAGGGCCTTGTTTACAACTGGTCTGCAGTCATAGAAAGAAGGCTCAAGTCAACCCCCATAAGCCACAGGATAGACACAGGTCTAGGGTTTGTTGTGGCACTTATCCCTGCAAAGCTGAGCTCAGGGTCCTAAGAGTCCATTTCTTCTCCTTGTGTCTCTGCCAGTCAGTGATTTCTGAGGCTATGTCCTCTTTGGTCATTTGGCCCTTCCTTCTGTGCCAAAGTCAAGACTGTCAAAGTCCTTCCTGTTCCAACTGCAAGTCTGTTGCTTATACTTCCGGGTCATGACTTACTTCACTGAACTCCTGATGCTTCTTCAAATCTATTACTCATTCTTACCATCTGCTTTGGAAGTCTCTTTCTCCTGGGCAAGACTTTCAGATGTTCACACCCAGCTGGTTTTCCTTTTGCCTTCACTTAAATGTCTACTGTGGTCTCCATAAGCCTGTCATTCAACTCAGCTCTGTATCTTTTCTGCTTCAGTGCCTGGACTCACACCTAGTGCTCCCGTGTAGTCAACGGGTAACCTTGGACAAGTTATCGAATCTCTCTGAGACATGGATTTCTCGCTTGTAAAGTGGGCAAAGTCACACATGTAGAGTTGTGATGATCAAATGAAAACATTTAACATGTACTCAGGCACTTAGAACCTTATTAAAAGATAAATATCTTTCCTACCTTATAATCTCTTTGTTCCATTTCTCCAATAGTATGTAGACTTCCTTTCGTTCTTTCACTTCCCTAAAAGACATGCAAGTAGTTCTCTCTTCTCTGTGATTGTGGTCTTTGTAGGTAGAATTCAATCTATGACAGTTTCCCTGAAAATAGCTTTGCTAAGGCATAATTATACACCAAAGGACCACCCCTCTTCCAAATGGTGTCAGGGTGGTCCTTTGGTGTGTAATTTTAAGCCAGTGGCAATTTTGGTGGCAATTTTAAGCCAGTCATGGTAGTCAGCAACAGAATACTGTAGACAATTTCTTGTACTAGTTCTTTTTCCTTTTAATCTGACATATTTCTAGCAGAGTTTTGAAAGGTATGTGGAGAACATGCTTATGAGCAAGAGTTAATTTATCTATGAGAAAGACTGACTTTCTTTGTTTTAAACTTTCCCCGCTGCTTACCATGTTGGAAAATGGGAAGTGGAATTGGAAGGACTGAGGACAACAGAAGAAGGATGAGAAACTATGTTGAATTCAAGTCACTGAGGACCTAAATTCACAATTTTGTTGTGTCTGTTGTGTTTTCCTGTTCTCTCTGCTATTGTATGGAGCATTTTCTGTTATATGTTACAATTACTCTGAGGGATATGTAGGAAGGAATAGAAAATCGTTTGGGAAAAACAGACAACAAAGGAAATCAGGGACATTTCACATCAGTCTGAACAAAGATGGGATGATGTACATCGCTATGTTCTTAAACAAGGTTTATGTCTTTGGGAGAGAAATAGCACTGCTCCCTTCCTTTTTCTGGGAAGAGAAGGAGCACGAGGAACAGTCGGTGGGTAGGAGGGGCGTGTGGATGTGCAGAACAGTCAGGGGACACTGTGTGTCTAGGGAGAAAAAAGAAACTCATACAAAGATAAACAAAGACATTCCAGCAACAGGAGACAGTTTCAGGCTCCTGATGGAGAACTAATTCATTTCAAGTCTCCAGAATTAAAGTTGAAGAAGCACACTCCCTCTGCCTCTTCTCAAAGTGTTTTATTTACCAATACCGTTTCTTTGTGTCTTTCAACTGTGAACTGCCACTTCTTCAGTGCCTCATCTTTACAGCGTGCACATTAGCACTGAAAGTCTCCTCAGAGTTCATTCTTGGAGAGAGAAATACACAGCATTCTCAAGCCTGGCTGCAGAGCATGGAGCTGAGATGGGTCTGAGGCCCGGCCTGTGCTCAGGGGGATCCATCAGTGCTGGGATCTGCTAGTGCTGTCTACCATGGCCCAGGCGAGGGCAGTTGTGGATGGAGCCACCCAATTGGTGCCCTCCTGCAAAAAGCCCATGAGACTCCCATCTTGTTGGTGAGATTCAGAGATATTAAACTACTTGCCCCAAACACAGAGCTATTTAGCATTTCACCAATTTATCTAAGACAGACAAAAAAATAAAAAGACAGGATCCAGGGCTCAGGAAGAAATGAAGAGAATTAACCATCTATCTGCCTTCAAGAGATTTAGAATTGAAAATAAACCTCTTGAAGCCTTCTGTTAGACATGCTATCAAAATTGCCAAGAGCGCCACAAAAGCCTGGGGTCCTTCTCGTCAATTTCAGAGATGTTTCAAAGTGTATAGTAATAAAGAGCATTTCTTCCAGGGGAAAATTTTTCTTAGTGGCAGGGTGAAGGGATAAACCAGCATGAAGAAATTTTAAAATGTTATTTTCTTCAGATTACTGGACATTGGAATTTAAGTTTAGAATCCTTTCAAAGTCAGGTCTCTTACTATCATTTTTAATTTTATACTGCTACATACAAATTGCTTAGTTTTTTTTCTTTTTTCTTTGGGGGGTGATGGGGATCAAACTCAGGACTTTGTGCTTACTAGGCAAGTGCTCCACCACTTGAACTAAATCCCCAACCTCTCTTACTATCATTTTCAAAATGTTCTTTCCGTAATATATCAAAGGCAGACCCAAGATGGGTTTGGGTATGATTTTAATTTGTCTCAGTAGTAGGCAGCATTCTCAGTGCCAGAATAAATACCATCTCATATGACTGCCACTAAAAAACTTCAGTGTTTCATCAGAGCCAAGCCGTGGTGACTTTTTTTGAAGAAACTGGCCACAAAGCCTCTCCCCTACTTGCCTGAAAATTTACTATTAGATAGTCAGAGGTTCCTTTTGAAAATATTAAACTCTGGGGTGATAAACCATTTCAAATCCTGTTAGTTAGTTAACTAAGGAAGGAGAAAAGCTGGTGATGTGGGGTGAAGGGCATTGATAATAGTGGTGGGATGAGAGAAGAGAATGGCAGACACACCAGTTTTCAGGATTAGCTACCAAGTCTTGCAGCCCCAAAGACGGACTCCACCAGCAAGTCTCCGGCTAACTTCAGGACGTTCGACTGACCTTAGGCTTCGTATATCTGAAAACTCAGCCACCAACATTAATAACAGACGAAAGGCAGCCCCCACAAACAAACCTTCAAGACAGATGCCTTGGGAAAACAGAAAAGAAAAAAGAAAACAGAAAAACCACATTAAGTGTAGAGGTGCTTCTCCCCAACATTTCTGAGTAGATGGGAGTTGAAAATCTCAAACAAAATGTTGTCCCAATCTCACTTGACTAATTTTAGTTATCTTGGTTCATGGCTATGATTCATCCCTAAAGCTGTGAATTGCTGAGGGGGAAGGAGGAAAAAATTGACTTAAATGTCAAAGAAGTAGGAACATAAATATAGTTTTCTTTTTTGGGGAACTAGAATTCCAGGATATGGGTATCTTTTTTCTCATTGGGGACTGAATGCTTCAAACTTCTAGAAAAATAATGATCTCTAGTCAAAACATCATCAAGGAATAAAAGACAGAATTGATTATGAGTCATGTCATGTCTGAATTTTGCCACCTTCCCCCCCGTGTATTTCTTTAAATCCAATTAAACCAGAAATCATTAATAATCATATGTGGTTGAGTGATGGAAGATTAATATGTATGAGATATGATCAACATATATGATTAACGTTTAAATCAAAAGATTATTAAGGTAAAGACATATTGCCATTAATCCCCCTCAAAATACTCCCCCTCACTTCAAACACACTTATTCCATCATTCTTACCACTTTCTGAAGTAGTTCTGGAAGTATTCTTTATGTCTCAACAAGGTGTGATCAAAAATATGGTGAATACTGTTGCTGAGTGCCATCCAACAGAAAGGCAGGCTTGTGAAAACATTGCAGTGTGTCCTCATTCACTTTATTTCCCAGATGTGGCACCGTGTGACTTCTGGCTCTTCCCCAAAGTCAACATGGCCACGAAAGTCAAATGTTTTGAACTGATTCCGGACATTGAAGCAGCCAGGACAGCACAACTAAAGACACTCATGAAAGAGAACTTCCAGAACTGCTTCAGAAAGTGGCAAGGACAATGGGATAAGGGTGTTTGGAGCAAGGGGAAACATTTTGGGGAGGATTCATGGCAATGTGTTTTGTACTGTAACAATTTTTTAAAAAATTTAAACATTCACTATAGTTTTCAATCACATCTTGTAGATTGCACCCATAAATGAAACTCATAAACTAGGTGAGGGAGAGATGAATGGAGTCAGGTGGAATCATGAGAAATAATTGAGATGGTCACACAGAGAAGGAAGACTTGTTTGAGTGGTGGTCAGATGTCTTCTTGGTTGCTACGGAATAGGGCACAACAGAGACAGTTTGATGAAACTGTTCTAAGTAAAGAAAAATGTTTTCCACATTTGTGAGATGTTCCCTAGAAAACTAGTTTCCATTTTGAATTTCCATAGGTCTGGAGGAAAGATCTGTAGCCATGAGCTCATAGTTGCACAATTTCTGTCAGAAGCAGGTGTCTCTCTGCCCCACCAGTCTAGCTACGGTGCCTGTGTGCAGCCCTCTCTGTTCTTAAAGCTTCTGAAGGCTGAAAGAACATGGCCAAGGACATGAGGGGAATATTGTGTAGAAGGCGCATGAGAAAGAAAGTGCACTGACAGCGTCAGAGTGGATTCTTCAGACCCCTGAAGACGTGGAGAGAGCAGCCCAGTGGACAGGTGAGTGCGGACTGTGGTTTGTGGTCCCGTCCTTGGCCTTCCTCAGCTCACTTCGCCTCTTCTGCCCTCCTCCCCTCCGTGCACTGCTGTGAGCAGCAGCCCTGGTCACGTGGGCCCAGGGTAGGATCTGCCTTGTGTGACCAGAGCATTGAGGTAACACCTTCCAGGATCTGTGGGTGGGGGGAGCGATGCTGGAGGCTGCAGGGAACCACTGCTGGGTTTTCATGAGGAAGCAGAACTTGGGCGTCTCCCTGACTCGTCTGCCCACTGCTTCCTTCGTTTGCATCGTCTAGAAACAGTGGTGTGAACCTACGCGCAATGTTATCACCGAAAGCTCTAAAAGGTCGCCATTATTGGTCTAGAAGATGTCAGTTGGCACTGTGGCCATCACTGCCAGCCAGATATTTAAGGTCCACAGAAGATATCTGTCAGAACGATTCTTGGCTACTGTCATTTCTTATCATCTTGGCTCACTGCGTTTTTAGCAAATCGAATTGTTTTCAGACTGCATATATTTAATTTTCTGAGCTGATGCTAGGTGTGCCAAAATGCAAAGAAGATTTGCTGTTTTTTTTTTCCGTGATCGACTTTTACCTTGTGCGGTCATGGTGCAGGGTAAATTATGTCTTTCAAATCCATACATTGAGACCCTCGCTCCCAGCGTCTGTCAGTGTGACCTCGGGGTAGAGTGTTTGGAGCAAGGGTCTAGGGAGACTTAGCCAAGTTAAGGTGAGGGCCTCAGGAAGGTCCCATTACAACGATGGTGTCATAGGGGAACCATGTGAAGACCTAGACAGGAGGACAGAAGGGACAGCCAAGGAAACCTCCCCTGTGCGGGGCTCAGAGGCAGCACGCCCCGGTGCGCACTTTGGTTTCAGGCTTCTGGCTTCTTGAACTGTGAAGCAAAACATTTCTATTCTTCCAAGCTACCCAGTCTTGATAGTTTGTTATGAAAGTCTTAGGAAACTAAGACATAAAGTTAAAAAGCAAGGACAACTGAGTGTGAAGGAAAGAAAGAAAAACTTCTTTTTGTGGGTTGGTTTACTAATCTATTAATGGTATTATTATTATTAGTAGTAGTACTTGGGATTGAACCCAGGGCCTTATACATCGTAGGCAAGTGCCCTATCACTGAGCTATCTTTCTAATTTTATTTTATTTTGAAACTGAGCCTTGCTATATAGTTCAGACTGGCCTTAAACTAGCTAGAGATCCTCCTGGCTCAGCCTTTTGAGTAGTAGGTAAAACAGACTTGCACCACTATGGCCAGCTGGTATTAATTCTTAATTAATATGACCCAGAGTCGTTCCATATGGTTCCTTGGGAAAAAAATTCATGTCCAGCTCCTTTAAATATAATGTACTTTGCTATTTAAGTGAATCCCCATCATAGAATAGCCTGCTGTTTTTCAGTGTTCTTGATTAACATTCTGGTTTTTCTTTACCCAACTGCTTTGGTGTTTTTAATTTATTTTGTCTTTTAACATTTTATTTTGGAACATAATATAAATTCATGAATAATGACACACATTTCATCAAAATATGGAATCAAAAGCTTTTAAAACATTAATTATCTGTAATATATTTTTCAGGTCCAAATGGGATTCTATCTCTAGATCCACATTTTAAGGCTCTGATTTATTCTCAGGGGGCATTAAAATTTAAATCGAGTATTGCTTAAAATAATCAATCTCAGTAGTTTCCTGTGTAATGCTGTTATGTGTTTACAAATAGCAAGGCAAGGATGACTTACCATATTTTTCAAAACAAAACACCACTTTAAGGCCTTACAAAGTGTAACACGTATAGAGTACCCCAAGTTTAAACACATATATCAAACCCCTCACCAGTCACCCAATTTTCAAGCATGAGAATATTCTATATGCTTCTCCAAGATAACTGTCTCTATTACATACTCAATTATCTGAAAAATAGAAGTCTTTAAGGAAGATTTCCCCTGTACATTTAGTTGCTGAACAAATGGAAAGAATCAGGATATGTGAATGTTCTTATTGACCAAAAGTCTTATTTCTTTTCTGAAGCTGTTCTGGATTGTTTCAAACCCTTCTTCTTGGGAGTTAGGGGCTCAGCTTATGATCTGTGCAGCACATACCTGGACGCCCCTGTCGTGGAAGACCCCACGTCAAAAGGAACACATCCAACGCTTTGCCCACTCTGCCTGTTGAGAGTTCTCCTGCGCCACTCACTCTGGAGCCAGACAGTCCGACCCCAGGTGATGACACAAGGAGCAGACTACCGGAAGTTCCGTTAGGACTACTTACTTGAGTGTGGTGAGCTCTGTGAGGGACGGCTGGGTGGCCTTGAGATAGCTCTCTCTCCGGGCAGCAACTTTGGGAGAAGGCTTGGGGCTCGTGTCTGAGTCGCCACTGTCCTCGTCCCCCATGGCCTTGATATAGCTGCCACTGCGCATTCTTCGGCAAGGGATTTCGTCGTCTTTCCCTCGAGGGGTGTACCCTGTCCAGTCATCCTGGGGAACCTAGTCAGACATAAAACACATAATTCACTTTTACGAAATCCTATGTTTTTCTTTTCTTTCCCCTTCTTCTTTCTTTCTTGGATATAGGTAACAGTGATATTTATCAGAAACTTAAGACATTAACCTTGCAATAATAGCATTTTACTCTAATCAGTCTGAAAATATTTTTTTATGCGTGCAAACCCATGTCTCAATCTTTCAAAAACACCCGAGGTGCTAAGGAAAGGGAAAACCACTGGCTCTGATGCATTTATACTTTTCAGTTTTCTCACAGTGATATTAGTTGAGTCACGAATAAAAATGCCATGGGAAAGGAAGCAGTTGTATTTGAGCCTTTGGCGACTCGTTTCTAATTATCATTTAAGATTCAAGAATGTTTCACGATTGATCGATGCCTGCTTTGAGACTTCCAGTTTTACTCTCTTACGGCCAGTGTCTTCTTAACTAGTGGTTGACACCAGCTACATCTACTTTGCGGTTCCCCTTTCCAGTCCTCTTAATTTAGATTTAGCCTTCACAGATCTGCTTAAAGCTCCATCTGAAGGTTTCCAATGATGTCTTCATGAAATCTGATTGAATTTTCTTGGTTTTTGTGTTTGGTGGCCACACACACACACGCCACTTGAGAACATCTCCCCACGAGCATTTTGGATTTTGGTTGCTCTACTTACCAGCATAGCTACTACTTATCCGAATGATTCTTTTCCTCTCGTGTTGCTGGGTGCTACCCTAAGTCCCTAATCATGGGAACGTTGTTGGTACCTTGGTCTTTTTTCTTGCCACAATCATTTCTTTTAAGTTGATCACGGCATCACACTCAGTTTCTCTTCAGTCGCTCTTAGATTTTCTACTTAAACATGGACTCAACTTAGCTCCCACTGACACTCATTCCTCCTCCACTTGTTGAAAGAAATGCATAGTGGCCACCCTGCCCGTCCAGAACAGTGCACAAGGCCTATTACAAGAGACCAAAACAGGACGGAGGTTGGTTCTTGCCCTCAACATGCTGATAGCAGAGAAGACAAAGCAGAAAGAAATTTGGGAACAGTTCCAAATCAACACGGCAGCAAGTTGAAGATGTGATGTCTCTATGGAGACATGAGAAACAGGAGTTACCTGCAACATAGCATCCAGGGCTTCCCAGAATTGGCCAGATTGGCAATAAGAAAATGGTATTTAGTACTTTGGGGCTACCTATTTCCTGATTGTTATTTCATTTTTATCATGCAACTCTGCTAAGCAACCTTCCCAGAGGAACCTATTTCACCAATGCAACAACCCCGTACGTTTCTGTGCATTTCTCAGATGAAAAGCGAGCACTCAGGGAGCTCGGGGACTTTGCAAAGAATACACAGCTCGTTGGCAGAAGCAGTGGGTTTAAAGCCCTTTTGTTTAACTTTCAGAATCATAATCTAACACATTTTATGACTAATAGGATGTGAATTTGAAGTCTAAAATGTTAAGAAAACTGTCTACCATGATAATACACACATTAGACATGGATTTCTACACATTATTATTCTATGGAGTGATGATAGATGTTCCATTAAAAAGTACTATTATTTCCACTTTAAGTTATAAATTTTTTCCATATAATTTGAAAGCTTATGTTTAGAAGCATCAGATTGAAAAGATGCTACAATTTATGGCCACCAAAACATCAGTTTTGTGGGTTTTCAGTCCTGAAAGGTGCCTAACAGTCTAAGTTTCACTGTGCAGCATGTGTATTTACTTTAACAAAGTCTTATATTGTGATTCCTGTGTGAAAGTTAGGGTTTTTTTTTTCTTTTTTTTGAGACAAGGTCTTGCTATGTTGTCCAGGCTAATCTTGAACGAGAGATCTTCCTGTTTCAGCCTCCCGAGTACTGGGATTATAGGTGTATACTACCATGCCCAATTTGCAAGCACTGTTTGAAACACTTTATAAATATTAACTCATTTGATCCATGTAGTGGAGGGGTGCTAGTGTTACTCCCACTTAACAAATGAGGAGAGCCAGGTTTCAGATTGGCCGGCAGAGTGTTGACTACTATTCGACACAAGCTTTCTTTCTAGGCCAGGAGTTTTAGCACCTTTGGGACTGAACAACCATAGCCTGGGCTACCTTTGTAACCTACCACATTCAATCCAGTTACTGTTTATTAATTATGCTGGTAACAATGTCAAGCTTTTACTTTTTGTCTAAAAAGCATCAAAATCACCACAGCAACAAGGATTTCTTAGGAGATGCTAAACAGGGAGAACAGTCTTGTTTTCCTTCAGTCGGCAGGTGACTCATTGCCAGAGCTGATCATGTTCCGAACTGCATTACTGGCTTGGCAGCTGATTACATTTCAACAATTAGCGTGGTACATGGAAGGTCACAGATGATGAATCCAACCTTTGCCATTTCTCCACGCTGATGTAGAGTTCCTAAGTGTTGCTGTCTGGAAGATGCCAGAGACTAATGACAAACTGATTAGCTAATACTACTTATGAAAAAAAACACGGACAATTTCTGTTTAGCTTAGGGTGGAAATTCAGGCCTTTACTAGAAACAGCCTGTAACTGTTGCTAAGGGAACTCGCTGAGAAGCATTTAATCTGTATACTTTCAATTCAACAGCCTTTTCAAGTGATAGCGGCTACTGAGTTGTACCAAAGTGACTTCTATTGGAAAGGGGCGTAAGTGTTAACACATTATTCATCTACCTGAAGGTGGCATACAACACGAGTACCCAGAAAATAACATAGAGATCAGTTCTAGGAAAAAAGGAAAGATGCAGAAAATCACGACTCTGGAGAAGCAAAGCAGTATGGCTGAACCGTAAGGGCCAATAAAATTGCTATCATTGAGTCCATTTTTATTTTTAACTCCAAAGCAAAAGAGAGAAATTGCCGAGGTACGTAGTTTTAGAAGAAAGCACCCTACTTTGCACGGCGCCCAAAGAATGAGCCGTTCCTCCCTTTTGATTGGAAGGAAGGATAATTATAGCTGCAGCTGCGATTGTGACCCCTCAAAGGTGGCCGGATCTTTGCAATTCAAAGAGAAAAGACTGGGGGATGTAAAGAAAAGGTTAAGCTTCAGTGTCTGAGGAAGGCGTCGTTATTACTGATGATGGAGGTTTAGGTGGCTGCAAGTCTTTGTAAGACAGGGAAGCAGGGCAGAGAAAGGGCCAGGTACTCGCTGGTACTGGTGAGGGGAGGCCCTGCCTGGTCTGAGCATCTTAGGAGGCAGTTGGAGCCAACAAACAAACAAGTTGGAGCCAATATTTTAAAGAAAAAATAACAAAAGCAGTCTGATACAGGTTAAGTTTTACAATAGCTATGAATTAGAAAAAATGGTTGCTTGCTTTCTAATGCTTATACTCCAATAGAGATCTTTATTTGGATAAAATGAGGAATAGTGGATATTTGCTATTTCAGATACAGCCAGTCTATAGCTTAAACCATGTGGTGTCCTTCGGAAGTCCAAAGGACCCGGCCCTGGCCAAGGAAAGACCAGGATCAACGGCCAACATCCTCGTGTTCCCGGACAAGCGCGCTTTCTTAGCTGAAATGGTGTCAGGAGGGCCAAGTGATGGGTCATTCTAAGAAGGACGCAGTCTACACAGCCACAGAAAGGGAGCAAATAGACCGTGACCGGATGGGGCATGCTCCCATTTCCTGCGTCTCTCTTCCTGCCTCCCTCCCTTCTTCTTCATTTCAGCAAGTGTTTTTGACTGTTTACGTGCCGGCACTGAACAGCACAAATGCTGATCCGGTTCCATGGAGCCTACATCCTGGAAGAGACAGACAGTAGACAAGCACAGCAATAAAGGAGCAGGATGATTTCAGAAAGCACAAATACTAGGAGGATGACAAGAGGAGGAGTGAGCTGGGGCCGGGAGGTGGGGCTGATGTACTGTGGGCACCTGGGAGCCAGAAGTGGCATCCTGGAGGGCTCTGATGACAGGAGCTGGCTTGGGAAGAGCTGGGGCAAGAACTGCCAGGCAGGAGGCTCAGCCGGTGCAGTCTCAAGCACACAGCAAGCTTGGTACCCTCAAAGCCCAGGAATGAAATGCCAGCTGAGTGACGGACCGCTGAGCCCAAGCACCAGGGAGGAGACAGGAGTCGCAGGGCAGGCCAGGGCATGTAGGGCTTGTATGCTCACCCCAAATTTTCCTTCAGCACCGAGCTCACTTCCCACAGAGCGCTCTACAACTGCGCCAACCTAAATTGATCTTTGCGATATCTAAGGTATGGGGTGTGATTAAATATACAGGGAATATTTAAATTTAAAAAATATTATTACAGTAAAAGACATATTGGCACGAATTTCCCTCAAAATATTCTTTCTCTCTTCGAACACACTTGTCCCATCATTCTTGCCACTTTCTGAAGCAGTTCTGGAAGTTCACTTTCATGAGTGTCTTTAGAGGTGTGACCAAAAATATGGTGAATGCTGCTGCTAAGTGCCATCCAGTGGAAAGGAAGCTCACAAAATCACGATGCCGTGTCCCCATCCACCTTACTGGATGGGGCACCATGTGACTCCTGGCTCTTCCTCAAAGTCCAAATGACCGTGGGAAAGAAAAGTGTTCATTCAGTTCAGGACACCGAGTCAGCCAGGACAAGGAACTAAAGACGCTTGGAAAAGAGGGCTCCAGAGCTGCAACTTCCAGTGGAAGAGAAAAGAGGGGATAAGAGTGTTTGAAGTGAGAGGGCATATTTTGAGGGGGATTCATGACAGTGTGTCTTTTATTGTAATAAAGATTTTATAAGTTAAACATTCACTATAGTTTTCTATCATACTTCTTATGTACCATCTACACGAGGGGCCAGCAGACTATAGTGTGTGGACTAAATCCGGCCCCACAGTCTGTTTCTATAAACAAAGTTTTATTGGTACACTGCCATGGCTTTTATTCTGTTGTCCATGGCTCATTTTCAGCTACAAAGACAGAGCTGTCTGACGCTGAGAGAGACTGTAGGGCCTGCAGAAAAAGTGCCAGCCCCTGATCCACTCCATCTGACGGAGTACTTGTTTGCACCACCGCGGGATGGTGTTTTATGCACACAACATGCTCTTCGTGGCCTTGTTTCTCTCTCCGACCATCCTGCAGGCTCACTGGCCTCCGGAGCACAGTGGTGCTGAAAGGCTATCCGTGTGCTCTGGGATCGGCTGACTGGGCTTGAGTTCCTGCTGGGCCAGTTACTAGGTCCCTCCTCGGCCAAGTTAATTAATTGCTCTGCACCCACTTTGCTATCCCACAGAGCTCTCTGTAGATTGCGGTGAGGTGACACCCACAAGCATACAGGAAGTGCTTACTGAGCCAGTCCTAAGAAAGCTTCCTCCTTTTGGCACTCATCCCGTCCATTGATGCTCCCCAATCATCGACAGCTTTGGCTTCCCAAAGAGAAGCTAGTGTCTGATTACACTGTTTGTTGGTAATGTATAGGCAGAAATAATTAAAATATATTAAGCAAAAGCTTAAATTCCTAATTGAATGTCTACTCCCACCATTATTATTATCATAATTATTATTATTATATATTTTTTGCTTCAAGATTGAACCGCAGGACCTTATGCAAGCTAGGCAAGTGCTCTACCACTAAACTGTGACCTTTTTAATTTTATTCTATTTTATTTTTGAGACAGGATTGTGACAAGTTGTACAATATGGCCTTGAAATTGTGATCCTCCTGCCTCGGCCTACTGAGTAGCTGGAGATTACAGGTGTGCACCACCACTCCAAGCCACTCCCATTATTTCTGAGCTAGGGTTCCCTTTCAGGAAGTACCCGAGACTCTCTGTCCTGGGCCTTGTCTCTATTCTGAGGGAGCCTGCAGTCCTCAGACCACCTTAGACAAGCCGGCTTGCCTGTGACTGAACCTCAGAGGCCCCATTCTGGTTCACAGAAATCTTAGGGAGAAAGGAACCTCTGTGGGAACTATTTTTGTATTTGGAGATTGCTAAAGAAATTCTGTCCCAAGACCTGTGAATTTGAGACAAACAAGGGTGGTGGAGGTCAGCAGCTGAGGTCCGGGGGCTCTGCTCTTCTGTTAGGGTTCAGCTCTAAAATGGTATCAAAAGCCCCAGAGCTTGGAGGCGGCTGGATGGCGGGACGCTGTACTCTCCAGTGGATTTGTTCACTGCTGGGCTCAGTACCCGCATACGCTGTTGGGAGGTGGGGTCTGGTCAAAGAGCCAGTCACCCGGGCATGGCCGGGAAGGTCTGTCTCTCTCCCTGGAGCCTCCCTCCTCTCTCTGCTTCCTGCCCACCACGACACAAACAGCTTTCCCCCACCAGCCCTCTCACCGCGCCATTTCTGTGTTTGATCCAGCTGGCCATGGACTGAAACTGCTGGAACGCTGAGCCTAAGTAAACCTCTTCTCCTTTAAGGTATGGGTGTTGGGTAATCTGTCCTAGCAAGGGGGACGCTGACTAGGACGTCCGTCTAGCTCCCAGTCGCAGAGGTGGGGAAGAGCAGGCTGGAAGACAGAAAAAGGGACAAGCTTCCCACTGTTTATCGACTTCTAGGGCCAGGGCAGTGCTGGAAACAAGAGGTTTCTGGGTAAATGTAACCACAAAAGGAATGAATGAATTCCAACACTAACTTTGCTCTCATTCACTGTGTGATCTTAGACCAATCACTTCATTCCTTTGATTCGGTTTTTTTCATCTGTAAAATGGGAATGATAATAGATGCATAATGAATCAGGATAACGGATACGAATACCTTAAAAACCACAAAAATGTGGGCAGAAAGGTTGGAAACCTAGCTACTTTTTAAGTATGACCAGCCGTAAATATCTCTGGGATGAAAAAGCAGAAGTATTTATGAAAGCTGACTATTCTTCTATTCATTAGATATTTTAGTGTAAGACTATGAATCTAAGAATATTACCTACATGATACATCACAGAACTTGATCACGTGATAGTACACAGAACTTATAAGAATGTCTTCTATGACAAGAACCGAGTTCTGCTCCATCCGCGCATGGATGCGGGGAGATACATGTCTGTCTTCTAGGTCTTTTGGACTCGGGCTGTCTTCCCTGCCTTCTTCCCTCCTCGCCTTTCCCCAGACTCAGCTGAAACAGGGTTGCAGAAGCTCTGGGAGGTCTGCAAGCTAAATCGAGAAGGAACTGGGGTCCCTGGGGCTTTTCTCAGAGGGAAACTTCTCAGGTTACATGATTCTGGGCAGTAGCTCTGTTCTGAAAGTCTCAAACTCTTGGCTGATTTTTTGGAGACTTTATCCTCGCTTAACAATAAAGTTCCATTTTGGAATACACAGAGACCTCCCATTTCCCCGCTTCTTCAGCTTTCCTCTAAGATGAAACACTACATGTTACCAAATCTAAAACCAATGTAAACTCCTCTTTATTTTTGTACTAAGAAAGTGTCATCTTTAAATCTGACACCCCGTAGACTACGTGATGGATTTCAGTATCAGGTACGCTAGATGCAAAAATGAATGGGTCCTGCCATAATATAAACTCTTAAAAAACATGAAGGTCGAGAAGAATAGGAAATGGATGTATTTGGGATAATTACAGGACATAATGCTCTTATTCAGTAGTGACCAAATTAATAATAATAATTAGCATTCACCTGTGTTATTGCTTTATTGAAAAAAATCATAGGTTCCTACAGTGTCTCAGGAGATCCTTACAGCTATTTTGAAAGATACGGAGAACAGGTGTTATAATTTCAGCTTGTCAAATAAAGAAACTGAGGCCCAGAGAGGTTCCACTTGGGTGGTGTAACACCATGCCCAAGCCAGAGTCAGCCAGTCACAGCCCAAGAATCTGCGTCTCTCTCACATGTATGTCTGCTGGGGAACAACTGTTATTTTATGATAATCCAGAGAACACATATTTCAGGTAAGAGAGCAACTTCATAGGGTTTTAAAATATGTCTGGAAGAAAAACTAGTAAACAATGAGTTACATGCCTTGACATAAAAACAGCTGCTGTTGTGGACATGGGAAGGCTTGTTTATAAAAGGCTCTTCCAAAGCCGAGCAGTGTGTGTGCCTGCTTTGGCTGGGTCCCATTACTGACATGTGACCGGCCAGGAGCTAGAGACAGGTGTTCTGAGCCAATGACGGTGGAGCGGCTGAGAGATGAAGCCCTGTGCGCAAGACTCCCGCAGAGTGGATTCCCTCAGGATGGGAGGTTGGATGGTGAGGCTTGGAGTAATGAAAATGCGTGAGACTTTGGGAAATCTGAGAGCCACAAAAGGAATGAAGACACTTAGAAAGCCGGGACAGCTGCAGTGGAGCGGACGGATGTCCTGAAAACATCAAGGGCAGGCCAGCGCAGAGGCGGGAGGAAGCTGATGGCCCCGGGGCTGAGGCGGCATGGTGGGCGAGTCCTCCTGCATCGGGGCCCTGAGGAGTGGGAGAAAAACCCGGGCACCGTGTGGAATAGGCACAGACTGAGACAGCACAGTAGGGAAGGGTGGGGCTGGAATGGTCCCAGCAGCAGGCTGTCTTTGCAAGGTGACCGCTCCGCAGTGGCTGGTGCGTCCCCAAGCCGAGACTATCCCAGCGAGGGCAGCCAGGGAAGTGGGGTACTTGTCCTTGGCTGAGGGGGGTCAACCCACTTGGCTTTCCTGAGCTGGAAGAGGAAAGCTCAACAACGGAGGAAAACCTCCAGGAAAGGAGGCGCGGGGTCTCACGTTCACCGAATAATCTGACTCGGGGACTAGAAGCAGTAAAAATGCAAACCTGAAACTCAAAAAGGTGAAACGACTTGTCCAAGGTCGTAGTACCTGGCAAGAAGCTGATTTGGCTGACATCAGCACATTTGATAACTGCCCGCGGCCGTCCCGTGACGACTGGGTGAACGAGCAAATAAACTAAGAAAGGAAAAAAGAAAAAAAGCAAAAGAATGGAGCCCGTGCTCCCATTTCACTGTATCTTTAAAAAATAAGATGCGATTAATTACAATAAAAATATTATCTTGTCATTAATTTGCTGGCGCTGCTAAAAAAGGGATTAAAGTAGCGAATACTTAATTACGAAGTGAAGCAGCGTTTGTTTCCGTTTTGGGTCCCTCACCAGCTGTTGTCTGCTTCGCTGCTTAGATGGAAAGGGACAGTGTGGGGGAAGGAGAAGGCCGGAGCACGCCCGCACCTTTCCGCGCGGCCCAGCGGGCAGCGTGTCGGTGTTCGCGAGAAGCGCTGGTGGGGAGGCTGTGCTGGGGCTCTGCAGCTGTGGCGGGGACGCCCGGACGCGCTGGCTTCTAAGCACTTTTAGTGGGCTCTCAGATTCCCTACTCACTCGGCTCCTTCGCATCTTCTTCGCAGCCGGGAGAACTGCTTTCCTGCTCCACACGGCTTTCACCTTGACAAATGCGACTTGGCTTAAGTGTCCCTGTAGCCTTTTTAGCTTGCTCTTCTCAAAGCAAAAAGCAGGGGGAAAAAAGAGTAGGAATAGGAAAATTACAATGACACGAATGCAGACGCCTCGGCATGATTGTCGTTTCCCAGAGTAAGGTCTCCCTGGCAACCACCCTTCTTGGCGTCCCGGGAAGCCTGAGGCTAGCATAAAACTTGATTTGCTTCAGATCGGTTACAAGAGTAAATAGATACCTACCTGTTTACATGCCATTTGTCCCTTTGCCATGGCTCCCTCCTGTTTTTTACATGCTCTTTGTGAACAGACATAGGCAGTGGCCATTAGCTGACTGCCACCCTGCGGGATTATTCTCACCCACGAATCTTACAGGGGACCTCACATCATAGCAGTTTCTGGGCTAATGCACCAAAAGCACTGTGTAAGACGGAGTCTCTGGTTTCAGAGGAATTTATAAGTTTGATGTGGAGCCGGTAAATTTGGAGGATGGACACGGGAAAAGAGTGAGAACAGGTTTAAAGCAAGCCAAACTGCATTGAGTGTTGCTCTGGGGAGTTCTGAATTTCCTTCTGGGCTTGGCGCTGGCTCACCTGCAGCCTCCTCTGTGGGGTTGAAACTATTCTGGGCGTGGACATACCCCGGGGCTGTAGAGGGTGCCTCTCACATCAAAGGGGACACTGTGTGGGGGAGATGTCTCTGGGAAAGGGGAACTGAGGAGCTGGCCACCAGCAGACTGCAAGGGCAGAGGGAAAGTGGATTTTATTAACTGGCCCTGCTGTAGTTTGACTGCAGTGGGCTCCTGCACCTTCTGGCTCTCGTGGCCACAGCACCAGTTTTGCCATACCCACATGTCCCAGGAAGGGCAGGGGAACTGGGCTCAGCAACCAGGCCCGTGTGTGATTCTGCTGCACCTTGCAGGGCTGCGCTCGTGACCTGAGCCCTTCCAGGCTGCCAACATTGCAGGACCCTTGCTTGGAACATGGGTCAGGGATATTTCCTCTTGGTGAGTACATCGACAAGGATGCAGGTAGCCTCGAGCCCGGCAGGCAGCCCATTATAATCCCTAACGCGCACACACACACACACACACACACACACGCACACTGCTGCACTACTACAAACACCCTGTGCTGTTATGAATCCCATTGCAAAGATGAGGAAATGAAGCTCCAAGGTATTAATAACACACACCAAATACCAGAACTGAAAGACAGGTTTGTCCCTGTTCCTGTCCCTGTCTATGCCCTTTGCATCACTCCGTGCTGCTGCCGATCAGCACTCTAAAACTTACAGCAATTTTCCATTTAACATGAAACTCAAGTGTTAAATTGCTGGGAGATATAACACTAACATTCTGAAAATTGTAACCAGGAGTGACTGTTAGATGCGGGGAAGAGTCAAGAGAGCTCAGAGTCACGGAGACAGAACACCCACCACCCAGCAGCTACAGCTGGCTGGGAGCTGAAGGGAAATAGAAGAAGTTTAAAAATCTGAAAAGAATCCAAGATAAAACAGTAGCAGTGTAGATCTATGATAGATGTACAGATCTCCACTGGCAACACAGGAGATAGGTCAATTTGGAGCCCTTTCTTAGTTTTTAATGCAATTGTTCATTTTCTGGCATGTGGGAGGCAGCTCTGTGGGCCAGGACAGGCTGGCTGGACTCTTGGATTTCTACTGTCCTTACAGTCAGTGTGGGTTGCTCTCTGTCCACTACATCTCGCATGTTCTGTAGCTATAATTCTTAGCTCTGAAAATGAATTCCTTAGGCAAACTAGAATTGTGTGTATGGTGTCCCTGATCAGAGACAGAGGTAGATTAGTGATCTTCCTTCTGGGTCCGTAGAAACCCTGACGTGGAGACATCGTTTGTTATTAATCTTTGGTGTTGGCTAAAGTCTTATGCATCCCTCGGCCCATCACCCACCCTTTATGGGACACCTCACTGTGTGTATAACTTGTATGGATATGAACCAATTTCCTTAGACCATAAAATCTGATAATCACATAAGGAACAAATAATAGGTCTTTTTCAAATGTTCATAAGAATAGGTCTTTTCTCTTAGAATCTGAAGTCTGATAATCTTATTAAAAGTGGTACAGCAAGTTTAGAGTTTAGAAAACATGAAGTCCAACATGTCAGATATTAATTCTTAATTTAAAAAATTACCAAGTTTGAAATAAAATTCAGAAAATATTTTCCTTAATTCCTCTAGTATTAATTTAGAACACTAAAATTCTCAAGTGAGGCCATCAATGATTACACGTATGAATCACTGACTTAGCTTTTTGACATCTACAGACAAACATGAACAAACCCCAGCAGATTTAAAAAGAGATATACCCGGCTTTGCATCACCACCATCTATATGATTACGACCGCGGATTGGTGCTGTTTAGACTTTCTTATTCCCAGTGATATTCACAGCTCCTGAAAGGGTACAGCATTCAGACAGATGAAAGAAGGAGCTTTCCTTCCTAACTCCTATCCGTGCCATCAAACTGCATGGAAACCATCAAACTGCATGGGTCTAGTTCTTGCTATCTAGAAAGAACTGAGTCATATTTTGATGCCCTTATGCATGTATATGATACATAATTCCACTTTAGAAATCATTGTACAGGGAAGGTGCCTCTGAGGACTTGAACTCCAAGCTAGGTTCCAACCCACTTGATGTACATAGCAGGATGTGGCGCACAGGCCTGTGTACAGGTGAGTATGATACACTCAGTAGCTATTTGAATCGCTATGTCCGAGCTACACTAAAGGAAATGTCCCCCCAGAGTTTTCCACGGAGGGTCTGAGGTGAGGTTTCTCACCTCAGACTTACTATGGTATTCCCTTCCTTCATTTTAACTGCTCACTTAGGGGAGCTGGAAGTAGCATTTCCTCTGTGGCTTTATCAACCTGCTCCAAAGGTGGGCATTCTTTATTCAGCACATATTTAGTGTGTGCATAT
>PVJO010016003.1:11590-43449 GCA_004026905.1 Hystrix cristata | reverse complement strand
ATGGAGCAAGAGAGGAGAGCTGATTTTGTTTTCTGTATAATAAAGATTTCAAAAGGCTGAGGGATGGAACTTCCATGCCTTCCTCTAGAAGTTCATTTCTTAATATGTTTAAAAAATACATAAATTGAAAATTGCAAATGTACACAAAGCCCCCTTGTGGAAGTATAGTTAACAACTATTTTTAAGGGCTTGGGTTGTGGAAAGCTCCTTGTGGGCTGGGCATCATGCAAGAAATATTTGCAGGTATCTGACTTGGGCAGCAGCAAGAAACCATCAGCCAAACTGCCTGCCTCCTGGACTATCTTTGTGTAACAGCAGGATCTCTTCTCCTTCCCTTGTAGCCACCGAGAAGAAAGCCCATAAACCTCAGCAGATTTCATCCCATTTTTATTCCACACTGCTTTTTTCTGTCTTTTATCAGAGGAAGGAAATCAAGCGGCAAAATTTAGTTTACCTTTTTTCCTCTTTTTTTTTTTTTAACTTTCAGGAAGAAAATACCTTTCCATCTCCCGAGACAACAGAATCTTTTGAACTAATAAAAGATATATAAGTTCTGAGTTTTCCCTATGGAAGAGTTTTAATTTCTTTCTAAGAAAAACTAACAATTAAAAAGCATCTTACAACCAAATTTTTTTTCACTTAGGTGATTTATTTTTTATTTTAAAAAAGCATCTTAAGATATGTTAAAGACCACATTAAGATGGAAATGAAATAAAATGCTGCCTGTTCTATATTTCTTTAACTCAAAGAAAAACTTTTTTGACTTTCATGATGTGCATGTGGCCATTAATTCCAATGTCATATTATGGTTTTTGGCTGAACAGACACTATGTATGTATGTATGTAAGCAAACAAAACAAATGCATTTTGTATTCAAATTTATACAACTCCATACATTTTTATGCTGTTTATTTGAAAATTAATTTTGGTTTAGGCCTCAGAGACAGCAAATGTTGTCAAGATTTGAGGGCTACCTGAAAAGCCTTGGGGACAGCATTACCCTTATGCATAAGAAACAGCAAAATAAAATAAAAATAAATGAATTTCTAAATACGTCATGGCTAATCCCTTGAGCTGACCTACAAATGAATTATGGAGGTTTTGCTACAGGACTGAGTAGATCTGGTGATTTCACTGAGAGATTTATCTTATTTTCCAAGTTATTTTCATATCTTATTTCCTTTTCTTTTAGAATTAGACTGTAAATAAAAGGGCTAAGACTGAATGAAGCTCCTTTTCACAGAACTCATATTGGACTGATAAATTAAAACGGTGAGATGAGTTTTGTATGACCCATCCTCAAGGATTTGGGAAATTTAGCCGATGCAAAACAAGGCATTAATTTGGAGAGGCCTAGCTACTTACAATGCTTAGTATTCTGACAATGATGAATGGCATCATTCCAAGCAAATGGTAATTTCACTTTTTGTGACAGTACTTTAGAGCAAAACCGACTTTCTTCACACAAAGAATTTGCAATCCTATTGAACAGAGGCAGTACCTGAATATCAGAAATCCTTCATTGTTTAAGTATCATCTGATATTCTTGATTGGCTTCAGACTGAAGGTTGGAGTTGAATTAGGGAGAACGGAGGTTAAGTCCTAACCTTGAAAGACTTAGCAGCCATTGAAACACTGCCTTTGGGCACTTATTGGCCTGTATTTATCAAAAAAACTTTTCAATTCAATGAGGGGGAGGGAGAAAACACAAAACTTGTCACATTCATCAAGTGAAGCCACTGGAAAGACATCTACAGAACACCCAAAAAGCATAATCTTTCCGAAGCGCTGATAGAAATGGTAATCGGATGAGTCAGGGAATAATACAACCAAAGCAGGGGCAATGCAGAATATCGCTAAAAATCAAGGTCAAAAAGAAAAGAACAGACTCTTTTTAACTTGCAAAAAACTTACACTTGGCCTTTGTACTAAGGGAAAAATATACCTGTTGCTACTCAAAATTTATGTGCTCACAAAGGCCTCTGAAAAAGAATCCTGGGACATAAAAAGCATTAAGGACCCCGAGTCTCACAGCCAGTAAGAAAGCTTCACCTTAATATTGGCTCCATTGCAATAAGAAAAAAAAAAAAAAGTAAAAAAAGGTATTCTTTTAAAAGAACAACTAATGCAGTGACTCTCTTTTTCAATAAAATGGTCAATCTTTCCAGAAGGGAAAGTAAGCCCTGGTGTGTGTGGGGAGTACTTAACAAATTCTTCCTGAGGGGCTGAAAAACACCAGACTCTTGGAAGACTGGCAGAGAATGGGAACATTGTCTCCCCAAAGAGGAATAGGCCTGATGAATCACAAAACCTGGGAAGCATGTCTTCCTGCCTTCTTTGCTAATGAGCTAACTCAGGGCAGCGCCAAAGGACACATGTAAACAGATGAGCCATGGGGGGGGGGCCTGCATTGTCCCGTTTTTATCTTACACAAACACCTCCTCACTGGACTTGGAAGGCTTTTGGCACCACTCAAAGAGCTGATACTCTCGGCTGCATCCAGCTAGAAAAGGAAGGGAACGAGAGAAGTGGTAAGCAGTTCAACTGGTGGAACTGTGCAGATGCAGGTGTCTCCTCACTAAAGAAGATATCAGGGAAGGAGGAAAAATCCTGAAAAGACAATACCTGGAGGCCCTCCTTTATGTCCCAGGGAATGAGGGAGAACATCCATAAAACCTCCATAGGTAGATTCCCTTAAGAGTTAAAAAGAACCGATCCAAAGCTCTACCTGGCATTTCTCTCTAAACTGTGCAAATTTACTGATAATGCAAGAAAAGACAGCATCATTTGTTAATTTGCAATATTCTAAGGTGCCTGCATTCCTATTTATATTATTCTGAGAATTAAACTTTGTACATCAGAGTTCTACAGTAATGTAAGGTAGGAGATGGAGTTTATGATTTGTGCTGACAGAGCCACATCATATTTTAGAGAGATGACATTGCTATTGATGGCTCCTTCTAATCTATTCCCAGTAATATGCTCATCTGTATGTTTTCCCCCGGCACTAGAAGAACAATCTCAGATCCCTAAAACAGTATGTCATTTCTTTCCACAAATCTCATATGCACATATATTATTATTATTTAACGTTTATTAAGTACCAACAGTATGCTAGGCACAATAGACATAGGGGGCTATAAAAACATATTTAACGCATCAAAAACCACAATAAAAGGACGCTGTGTTTGTGACAGAAGACAATAAAAATCTTTGCAATTCGTGGTTCAAGATGAAATGCACCCCAGGTCCCAGAGAAACCATGGTACAGCTAGCACATCAAAAAAGGTATTAGAATTTTCACTCAGCCAGAGTAAGGAAGGTTATACATATTGTACCTTATGTTAAATATGACCGTCCTTTCGTTCCCCAATATTCTGCAATAAACAATGAATTCTCTAAAGGCAAGGCAATAATTACTTATCTAATTACACCTCAGCACTCTGCATTGCCTCCACTCACAACAGGATCTTGTCTATTGATATTGTCAAGCACTATGGCAGGCATTTAAATGTATTTTGCTACACAACAATATGAAGTTATTTTACTGAAACATGGAAATGAGTGATTCATCCAAGGCCAGTGTTCAGGATTTCACTGTTTTTCTAAAGTTGCATTTAACACACACACACACAAACACCACAGCTAAAGAGTGAAAATATCATCCACTAGTTTTGAAATTTGAATTAATATATCAATGACCAACTATGACACTGTGTGGACACAGCATTAGTCTGACCAAAGCAAAGTATATTCTAAGGGTCTTGAACTGCCTGGCTAGTTAAGGTTCCTTTAGTCATAGTTTAGTGTAGGGTTAAGAACATGAACTCTGGAACCAGACTTTCTGGGATTGAATCTCAATTTGACCACTTTTAAGCTGTGTGTCCCTAAGCAAGTTAATTAAAATTTCTGTACTTCTGTTGCCTCATCTGTTAAAAAAGATAACAGGAAAATTGTAGTAACTTGTTTTACAGAGTTATCGTAAGCATGATATGGGTTAATATATGTAGAAAGCTCAGTACGGGGCCCATGACATAGTAAATGCTTAAAAAGCTATTATTTTATTAGAGTCCTAGCACTGATAATATATGAAATAACTGTATTACTGATGCTACATCAGTAAATAATGAGCTACAAGTTGCTTCTCAATTAGTAAAAATAGGTTTACACCAGCCATCTACCTCTCTGCTCTGCAACCCCCATGACCTGAAGTGAATCTACAAGACAACCAGCCAAGACCCCACACGGAAAAGTTGGCTTCTCCATGGGTCACCTTCCCTGAACACTGGACAGATGGCCTGAGGGTTAACAAAAGATAAGACCTACGGTGTCAGGCATCTGGGAGGGGGAATGAATGAATGAATGAATGAATGTTCAGATAATGCTTAGAAGCTCAAAGACTCCAATTGAGGTTCAATTATGGATTCAGGATCTTCTTTGAAAGTGTGCAGCTTTATAATAATATGAAATCTAATTTATATATTTTCCAGGACTTTCCATTCCTCCCTCTGTATGCCCCCTGGAAAGTCACTACTTGTTATTATTTCTAAAGAGAACCTAGAGGAGATGGAGGTATTAAACTTCACATACGTTGATAGGGCTTGTTGTTCACTAACCAAATGATAGTTGGAGAAAAAAATCCAAGGCAATGATTAAATTAAGGTTTTTGGATTATTAGTCAACATCAATTGGCCATATATTCTTTAGCCAAATTAGTAGGAATAATCAAAGTTAAAATATGTAGAAAACAATCAACTGATGCTCAGTACACAGGAAAAATTGTGTTTTTATTTATTGTTATATAAATATCAAGAGATTAGTTACCAACTATAATAAATTAATGGCAGCCTAAATCATACGTCTTGTCCATTAACAAGTACAAGGTAATTGTTTTAGACTATTTAATGTTGCATGATATGAGCTGGAAATCACAAAACACAAGTTTTTCTTTAATTACTGTCAATATTTTCTTTAAATTCAGTTACCCAGAGGGAATTAAAAACCCATCAGCACTTCCTGGGTGATACAGTTCATGGTACTTCTCTTAAAGACATTAGTATGGAGCACAGAATTTTTTTAGGCTTTAACACCTTTCTAAACTACATTTTTTCCTGAGGGATATGGCCTACTTTCTATAGCTACAAGTTTAAATGTGGTGCCATTTAATTACACACAGACTAATAAAGCAAGACATATTTAAAAGTAATTTTGTAACTTGTACATACAAACTCAAGCCAGTGGATGATGAAATGTTGCTAAAATTATCCTTATCCAGTAAAATTTATTGCAGTGATGAAAATCTTGACAGCTATTCCAAAGTTCAAATTAAACTGCAGCGTAATACAGTAGCCTGAGTTAGACCAAAGTAAATAAGCAATTATTTATAGTAATTATATGTGTGTGCATTGCATGTATTTAACTTTTCAGAAAAAGTCAGTGTGCCCACATTGTGGGGACTGCTGAATTAATTACAAGCATAACAAAAGGGTATACTCTTCAATGATCTCAGCATGTCACTTTGAATTTATCCATCTGCCTAATACCCACCTGTCTAGTTGTTCTTTCATTTAACCACATATTATGGCATCAATATTAACTTTTGGATTTGGGTAAAACCATTCCCGTTTCCCAAACTATCTGCCCCCTAATAAACGCAGACTGAAGGGGAAGTGTTGAAAGCCGCACCAATATTTTTCCCCTAATGTTTGATACAAATCCCAGCTGTACAACATTGTATGTTAATAACATTATTTAATTAACAGATGAAGAAGCCCTTTAGAGCTGCTCTGGCAGATTTTGAACTTGATCTTCTATCATTTGATGTCATGCAGGACCAGATAAATGACAAGTCTTTCGAGACCCTGCAGAGCCCCTTCAGAACAGCTGCACAGTCTTCCCCCCTTCTTTGCAGCAGGTTTCTCACTTAAGAAAAAAACACGCTTCATTACATCGCCTCTTACTTGAGCTGCAAGGGTCTATTCAAGGAAGATAAGCCTCTTAGAAATGAAGTAGCGTTGAATTTAGGTTTTGAGTGACAGCAGGAAGATTTATCCATTCAACAGACAATACCGCTTTCTCTGCATTAATCTAGGAGGCGGACAATGATCTGTTTTTTAGGCCTCATCTCATCTCTTTCCCACAGCAGAAGGTGATTAGAGTTAGGAAACAGGGACTGTGAAAGAAAACTTGAGCGCTATCTCTCCAGCCCTCCTGTTTCCTGAAGGGGTAAGAGGGAGCCCCTCGGCCAAGGGCATCAATCACAGATTCACAACAAGGATAGGATGCTTCACCATCAGAAAAGCAAGAGGGTGAGCCTTTTACCTGTAAAAGGGTGAGCCTCAGAACCCAGAGAGTAAACTGTTACAGTTAACTTCTGGAGAAGAGGCGGGGAAATCACAAAGTAGTCCTTCATAAATGAATGTCTTGAACTCCTCTTAACCCGGCCCAGACAAAATTCTCAGACCCTCCCTTGACTCAATGTGATATTCTACCACCTATGCACAGGTTAAGATTCAGCGACATCCCAGATCAGCTGGTCCGTAAACAGCAGTCTAGAGAGAGGACGAGGCAAAGAGACTGCTCAAAGCACAGAAAAGAGGCCAGGCAAAATTTCAGCAAGCATTTACACAACATAAAAATTTCATATCACCTTTTATCTCCATCTTCTGAAACTCAGGAGAGGTTTTTCTTGAAGCCTAATTGTTAATTTTAATGTCTCATTCAGCCCAACACTGAGCACAGAGTACACTATGAGCAACTTGAGGAATGCTAATAACCCACAAGGATATTAAGCCAGAGTTGAGCATCAAAATCCCATTTTATAGGCAATATCTGGTCCTGTCCTTAGTATGGAAGGCTTGCATTTTATTAGCAGAATGTTTGCTTACACTTTGTAATGCATAACTTGATTAATAAGCCTTAGAGTGAATGTGGAGGTTCAAAACAATGCTTCTCGTTTGGGATATGCATATTTTTATTTGAGATACAAATATGAGACTGTTGCTGTTATATCACAGTATCCAGGGATGCCTTTTCTAAGCCACTCACATTCTTATTTCTTTGTTCTTTACCTTAGCATGAAAGCACATATCAAATATCTAAAAATAAATATATGAAATAAAATGTTCATCCCCATTTATTCCAAGGACCCCTGCATCAAAACAACTGAAACTGAGCCCCATTATTCTGTATAACTAATATGCACTAATAAAAAATGTAAAAGTAAAAAATAATTGAAGGTGGGCACCAAAAGATTTTAGAATGAAGATTTTGGAAAACATGTATGAGACAAAACGCTTGTGCATGGTGCCTGTTTTTCTGAAAAGGCAGTTTGTGGAGGCTGGAAGAAACTGTTTCAATTACGAGTAATTAATTTAGTAAGTAAGCAGAGAGAAAGTCACAGACATTATTACAGAATTAAATCAAGTATCCCCAATGACTCCTATATGTGAAAGCAGATTATGTGTTCTCTAGAAATCAATATAGAGTCATCACATTTTGACATTTCCTATTGTTAAATTGTGTTTTGTTTTGTTTTGTTTTGTTTTGTTTTTGCAAAATGCCATATTGACAACTAGAGACTTTCTTGGCATTCACCTCATGCAATCCTGGAAATATCTGTTTGTCAGTCTTAAAGCTACTATAACAGCCAAACATGGTGGTGGCAGGATGTAAATTCATGTTTCAAGTTCCCTAGGAAACCCAGATCCAACACCAAAACCAAAATATGGCTTAAAGAAGATTCTGAAGGAAAAAAACCCACCCCTCGGCACCTTTGGAAGTTCCACCAAGCATAATATCATGTCCACTGAGTGGACAGATAGTTCTTCAGAAAGGCAGAAATGACTCAAAACAAAATTTTTAAAAAGGAGCACCAAAGCTCTGTTATTCTCATACCTCCCAAGTGAGTCTCAGGAAGGATAGTTTTATTCTTACTATCCTTGGACCTCAAATTCCCTAAAACCTATTGTTATGGCACTATTATAGACAACTTCTTTAGTGCTTCCGCTATTAAATTGACCACCCAGGCAGCCAAAAAGTGATGTGCCTCTGCCATCAAACCCTGCCTAATGGACTTACCCAGCACCTACCATGATAGTCTTCATTTTCTCCTCTCTCTTCTCTCTCTCTGCATTTTCTTTCTTTTTAATTACTGAAGACTCCTGTTTTAGAGAAACCCCTAATTGCTTCATTTTGAGATGTTATGTTTAACCTCAGGAAATGGTGTTATAAGACCTGGCAAACAGCTTTCTGGTTGTTTCAATCAGTACCAGATTATGAGGTCCAGCCGGGTAAAAACCCTATTCATTTTCTTGCCCGGTCATCTTGATCTTATTTGAATGTCTGGGGAGCTGGAGGTGCTTAGGCAGCCCTGAGTTTCAGGAGTGGGGGTGGGAGTACCAAAGAGAGCTGTGCAATGTGTTAGAGACACTGAAAGTTTTCATTTTGACCCCTTAATGAGAGCGACCTTTGACACAGGCTGATGAGTTCCATGCCTGTCCTGGTGTGCTTTTTGAAAACATTTGACACTGGTCACAGGTCTGACAGGGATATGACTAATGAAGTCGTGGTATAAAAATAATGGGCTGCAATTGCAAGTCATTTGCATGAAACCAAACTCCTTAAAAACTTGTCTCTGTTCACTTTCTGTTTTCTAAATGAGTCAATAATATGAATCAGATGGCTTGAAGGGAATGGACTCCCAAATATTCCTTCTATAAGTTTTGTAAATGAGTTGGCATTTGGTGCAATTTTTGTTGCCTTGAGGCCTGGTTTAAATTGGACTGTAGTTACTAAATTGCTAGGGCGATTGTAGAATGTGTAGGATAATACATAATACCTTGTTTTTCTTAAGCGTTTCGTCAGAGAGCTTCTTGTGAGGTCAAGGGACCCAGACAACTTTTTGCAAAGAATATCAACTTAGAGTAAATGAAGAAGAATGGGAGGAAGAGGTTGGGGAAGAGGGGCAGCAAGTTGCACAATAAAAGAAGGAAAAAGAGTGATATAGAAGGAAGAGACAAAACATATTAAAAAGAAGGTGGTGTGACTTGAAGCCCGAACACATAAAAGCAGAAGAAGAATAGAAAAAAGAAAATGGGGAAAATAGAAAAATGAATGCAGAGAGGTGAGAGAAATAGGGATAATAGAAGACATTTAAAAGAAAGAGCCCTAAAAGAAGGAACTACCAGTTCTATATCAGTTTATCCCATAAAACCATGCACTGTTTATCATCACATAGCACTAAGCACCCACTAAACAAAACGCTGGGCTTACAGAAGCCCGCACAAGAGGAGTAATCTCTTTCCTTCAACTCTGCAAGACCCAGCCAAAGCTCCTGATGTTTCGTCCTTTCGCTTCAAAACTCCTCCATCACAGAGCAGCGTTCAGCGAAACCCATCTCCACCTGACAGCGCAGCAGGAAGCAGCACCCTGGGAGAGACAGTGCACAAGCCCCATCGCAGAACCTTCCACCTGTGCGGCTTCTCACTGAGGGTTTACACACGTGGGATCTCCTTCATGATTTGTCCGCTGCAGTATATCCATTGGGGGTTTTGTTTTCCTTGCCTGGTGTACATGACAAAATTAAATATCACTTGTCCATAAATTTAAATATAAAGAAATACAAATGACTTACAGACACACACACATGCAAAAAAACAAATGAATAAAAGAGGGAAGCGCACATACAAGCTCGAAAATGAACTGGCTGTGGTTGCTCTGGGACCTCACAAAATTTTCTTAATCTCTCTGAGCCTCGGTTGCTCCAAACACAAAGTAAAGGATTAAAAGATTGTATTTTATAAAGTCCTACCAAAGTACCTGGCACACCTCAAGTGGGCACAAGTGAAAGGCTGAACAAATGAATGAGTGCAGTACTAGTAGGAATAATCACTTTTGTCTATCTTTTTAACACGTATTGTTAATCTTCCATTTCCACACAAACCAATGATAACTCTACTGATACCCCTCAATGACACCGAAGATGTGGGGTAGAGCATACACACATTCCATACACCAACCATGGTATATCTGATGGGGTTGCATATTCTCCCCACACAAACCTGAATCCAAGTACACATATTGTTTTCTTTCTCCCTCTCCCTCTCCCCCTCTCCCTGTCTCTCTCCCTCTCTCCCTGCCCTGCCTCCCTTTCTCCCTCCTTCCCTCCCTCTCTCTCTTTCTCTGTCTCCCTCTCTCTCTCTCTCTCTCTCTCTCTCTCTCTCCTTCCCTCCATCTCCTAGGATCAGTAGCATACCAGCACAACCACCACATTTACTCCTTCTAAAGATACACAAACTGAGGATGAACAAAGGATAATTATGACTTGACAACAGTTCAAGATTAGTAAACACTTTAAAATCAATTTGGGGCAAATATTTTACTGTGGCTGAATTCTTATTAATCGATCATAGTTGCTTTCAACTCATTCAAATTGGCCCAAACACTGGGGACAATCCTTCCTTTTCCCAATGATTCTGACCACCCCAAACCCCATGACTCAAAATATGCATTCATTTACTCTATGAATTCCTGCTTAAAGAATAGAATTTATTTATCTTAATGAGGCTCATGAGTCCATAAGTACATTTTAGTATAAATTACTGAAATAAACATAGAAGATTATCTCATTGTAGAAAAGTAAGCTAACATAGACTCCAGAATAAATTTCAGAAATTCAAGGAGTTGTTCTTTAAGAAACAAAATGAAGTCTAATAAAGATAGGCAGAAGAAAATGAAGAAAAGGTTAGAGAAAGCCCAGGAAGCCTCAGCAGGAAGAGGTATAGGATTATAGTAGCTTTCTCAGTGAAACTGAATATACCACTAGTAAACGGCTATGCATGTCTAAAAAAAATGGAATTTAAAATTGGATATCACACTCAGCAACTGAAAAGTCATCCTTCTCATACAATCAGTAATGCTAAGGACCATATAAAGTGATCCACATAGCCCCATATTATATTCACATTTTAAAGAATGAAGACACAGAAAATGAACAGTGAAAAGCACTAAGAGACTGAAAAACAGATCCTAAGGGAAAAAGAGCAAGAAACTCTAATTATTTTACCTAAAGAAGTAACAATCAAGTGTGAAGGGATTTTGTGAGAACAGTGCTGTCCTTCACTCCCATAGATGATCAAATAAGATGAAATGGGGAAAATGGAGAGAACATGAAGAATCTCTTCTTGACAATAATAAAAATAAGAATATCATTAAATATTGGAAGAAATGACCAATAGACATTACAGATTAGAGGTCTTAGAAATCTTTGAAAAATAAGAGCAGTGACTTTCTGTCTTAGATGGTTTGTGTCTTTATCCACCTGGAGGCCAAATATTGAATCATTATCAAATGTATGGTTCTATTATCCCAGAGATTGATGTCATTACTCCTGAAGTTTAATGCATGGGAATGGGGCAAGCAATTGAATAGTGCTGAATTGAAGATTTAAGGATTGAAGGGATGTTGACAGAATTCAAGTCCAGCTTTTAATTTCTCCAAAATTCTATAGAGAATAATTCCATAAGAATAAAAGTGTGCTGAACTACTATTTTGTATTTTACTTATGTATATATTCGGCTTATTTCCTTTATTAAACCAGAAGCTTCTTGAGAGCAAGACACAGATACCTTCATCCTAGTTACCTCCTGACCTCTCCGTGCCACCCAAGGTCTCTAAAACCAGCCCTGAGTGTAAGTACCTGGAATGTCTTACCTGCCAGTGGCCTGACAGACTGGACTGGGGTCTGGACCCTAGTAGTGGTTAACTCCTTTGCAAAGAGCTCATCTTCCAGAGAGCTTAGAGTTTTCTCTGCTTTGTTTTTGGGTTTGTTGTTGTTGTGGTTGTTGTTGTTGTTTAATCTTTAGCTATCTTTAATATTTTGTTTATTTGTTTGTTTGTACCTTTACTTGTAATTGATAGGCTTCATTTTTTAAGAGAAGTTTTACTTTTACATAAACTTTTCAGCAGAAAGTACAGAGAATTCCCATACACCCCTTTGTCTTCACTCTTTGTGTTGTAACTTCTAAAAGTTTTGACAACTGCCCGCTGTTACAGGATCATGCAGAATAGCTTCACTGCCCTGAAGATCTCCTGTGCTCCATCTGTTCATCTTTTCACACCTCTTGCCCACCTCCCTTTTATTTTAAATTTTATTTTAATGGTACATTTTAGATGTACATAGTGATAACATTCATCATAGGGGATTTGTACCTGAACATGACATATCTTGCTGCTTCTTTTTTCCCGTTCCCCTCCCCCTCCCTTCTTCCCCTCCTCTGATAGTAGTTTCTGGAGCATGGTCAGCACTTAATAAATACTGCTTGAATGAATGAATGAATGAATGAACAAATGAATGATATTTATTCAAAACACTTGTTGAGTGTTATTTAGGAATAGCATTTTTTAAAATCTCCCAAACAGAAAAAAGAAAATTTTAAAACCATCCTCAGGGGGCTCTGTATCCCTAGATTCAAATCAATATTAGTTCTAATTTTCTGTCCTCCTTCTCCCTATCATGTTCTCATGCAAGAAGCTGTGTGCACACAACCAACAAGTTGCACTATTGTTTCAAAAGAGAAAAAAATGTTCACAATGGATAGTAGGATAATTAACACAATTCCTATTTTTTATATCTTCATTTCAAAAACTTCCAAGCATCTGTCTAATCAGTAAGTGGTCTTAAACCTACATTGTTTAATCCATTTCTCTGCAAGTAAAACCGGATCAAGAATACTTTACCCAAGGGCAAGTCACTATGAAAACCATAGAAATGTACGAATACACTACTTAATTTAAAACTTTTTGAAATTACAAACTGCCTCTGCATTTGAATTTCCACTTTTATTTTTCCCATACCTTTGTATTTTAAGCATCTAAAGCCAAAAATTAGTTTTCCATCTAGTTAGCATAATTTATTTATTGCCTGGGCATACATTTGCAATGTAATGTAAATAACAATACTATTTTGCATGGCAATTGTACCTCTGGAAACTCTTTACTGACATTAATTTTCACAACCCTCCTTAAGGAATAGGTGAATACTGATATTATTAAGGCTGAGGCTAATGAAATACAGCTGGAAGAGGAACATATTTGCAAGAAAGTTTTAATTTACCACTTTTCAGTTTAGTATTGTATTAGTTATCTACTTGTTTCACTAGATTGCCAAAAAATTATTTTCTGTTGTAGTATCTCCTAGGGTCATATAATTTCAATTTAGATTCTTGTTTTATCCAGATAGGAGACTGAGTTCTGTTTGTTTGTTTCATCATTTATTTATTTTAATAGATCTCTATGTCTACATGACACCAAAACTCAGTCTGACCAGATACCTAAATGAAATTACTTAGTCCGATCAGTTCCTCAGTTCCTGAAACACAACCATCTGGCAATGCTGTCTGTGCCCTGGCTTTTAGAAACAGCTTCCCAATCCCCAGGTGCCAGCAGCTGGTGTTGGCATTGTTATAGCAACAGTAGAAGATATAATTGCAGTACGGGTAATTATAAGTAACATTTGTTGAGGATTATGTACCAATTCCTATGCCAAGCACCTTGTATGTATTAACTCATCTAACTTTCACAATAACCTTATAAGTGCAATTATTATCCCCTACTTTACTGATATGTGACTGTAGACAAAAAGAGGTGTGATACAAGATATGCTATAAAACTACAGTGTGCATTTAAATTTTTTTTAAATTACTACAGTAAAAGACACACTGCCGTTATCTTCCTTAAATACCCCCTGCCTTGCTTTGAACCCATACATTCTTCTTGCCACTTTCGGAAGCAGTTCTGGGAAGTCCTTTAGTTGGGCTGTCATGGCTGCCTTTGCGTCCCAACTCAATTCAAAATGATTAACTTTCATGGTCATTTTGACTTTGGGGAAGAGCCAAAGTCACGTAGTGCTAGATCTGGTGAATAAGCTGGATGAGGATACATTGTGATTTTTTTTTTTTTTTTGCTAGCCTGCCTTTCTGTTGCTGGCACTCTGCAACAGCATTCATCATATTTTTTAACTACATCTCATAAACACATGAGAAAGGATTTTCAGACCTGCCTCAGAAAGTAGCAAGAATGGTGGGATAAGTGTATTCAAAGTGAAGGGGAGCATTTTGAGGAGGATTAATGGTAATGTGTCTTCTACGTAATAATTTTTAAAATTTATACATTCACCATATTTTTTTATCATAGCTTATAATTGCCTAAAGACTCATAGCTCATAAAAGGTGGGGTTGGTATTCCAACCCAAGATGTCTGGTTCCATAGCCTGAGACCATTTATTTAGCATCTACTTTTTGCAAGCACTTCACAATGCTTTGACTGCCCAGTATTTCCTACAATAGAGATATGATCATCCTGTATTTTGATTCAGCAACATTTACCCAAAAGCCTGGAATTGCTCAAATCTTTCTGATGATCACTTCTCTTTCTTTAAAAAAGATAGGTACTAAGGAAATAGTAATACATAGTTGTTGACACTGTTACATAAGACATGGTTTCTATCAAAGGGATTATGGCTCTTTTATCACATATAAAACTACACAGACACAAACACACACCCACAGAAATTACCTATTGAATTGGCTAATTAAACAACTGGTTATTGAGGTTGGGGAATCAGTCTAACCAGTTATTTGATACCTCATTGAACAAAAGGAAGAGGAAAAGCAAATTTATTTTTTACTTTTTAATATTCTGTGCTAGAATCACACAAACTAACTCTAGAACCTACAAAACCTCTAGGAGAAAAAAAAATAAATACCAAAGATACAACTTCAGGTGTTACTCTTAGACTATACTGACCTGGTTGCAAAGAGTTATACTGCACACCATCCATACCTTTGTGGAACAAAGGAGCGCCCCCATGTCCTTTCTCTTTAAAACATGCAGTTTCCTATTTGTTTACAAAGGTCTATTATTTATTTGCCAGGAAAAAGATACATGTTTAAATGAATCCCTTTTTCCAAAATTAAATGCTGGTCTTAGAGTTCAGAGACAGAAGTAGCCAGGGATAAGAATAAGCTGCACACAGTTCTAAATTAATTTGTTAATTATCAATTCAAATTTTTGCTCTCTTAATCACACTGCCATTATAGAAACCAGAAGAAAATTATAAATAGAGTCTTTATTATTTTTATTACGCAAAAGAAAGTTACATAAAGATACCCGGACAACTAACATATCTTCCATCTTTGAAGTTGTAGCTCAATCTTCTGTACACAATTGTAATTTTCAACATAAGCGCTCATTTTACCAAACAGCAGAGTAAATACCAACATAAAAACATAGAGTGATTTGCCAGCTTATAGACGATGACTTCCCCAAGACTGCAGTGAATTATATACCTTTCTTTAGCAATTCCTTTTGGAATTTTTTCTTCATTTTCCCACAGAGATTCTGTGAGTGATTTTTATTTTGTTTTGTTTTGATTCTTTCATGAGCTACAAAATTATGTGGCTCTCCCCTTCCAAGATTCTTCCCATTAAAAGTGCTACCATCCTGTTAGGCACACAAGTGACATGTTCGCCAGAGTTCAGGGGTGAAGAGAACTGAATTTCGAAGCCACACAATTTATGTGGAAATGAAGCACATTCCTTGCCAGTTTCTGTGTCAGACATATGGGAAGACTGTGTATAACAGGCTGTTTGATTTGTGTGATGGAGAGAGTTTTTTAAGCCCTCTGAAGAAAAAAGAAAGTCATACTGATTTCTAGGTTCATCTATACTTCTTTTCCTGTATTTTATGTGGAAACATTTTAGAACTCACAGTTTCCAAGCTAGGTACATTTTCCACAGTTAATTAATCCTGCTTTCCCACATGACAGATGACCCTATCTCATAAAAAGGGACATTGGCAAGCAAGGATAGAGTCAAAGAAGGTATTCTTTGATATTTATATATAAATCAGAGTTTTTTTAATTTAAAAAATTGGACTGTCTGAATATGAAAACATAGTACGTCTCTTAGAGAAAAGGAAATCTTGGGATCTTTTAGGTAAAGTAAATGCATGGGATTTTTCTTTGTTTTCAAGAACCATAATACTCAATTAAAGCAAAGAAAGTATGAATATTCCATACCTGTATTTTTAGTTTTATTATATCTTGTGCTCTCAACAAAGAAAATTCAGAAAATAAACCAATCAGATGGTCATACAGGAGCTTCTGAAAATTGCCAATGTGAATGACCCTTGTCTCTTCCCCTCAAATCACAACTTTTGGGGAAAAAATAAACTCCAAATTATTAACTTGCTTATTTTCCCTTTTATTTAATATTAAATTAATGTGAAGAAGAAACCCCCAAGATATTAGCCCTGCCTGTCATCTTCTCATGGAGACGCAGGGCTTTGCTACACATGAGCTGGAGGAATAAATAGCAACACTATTCTTATCTATGAGAGATTGAAAATTGCATTAATTGAAAATAGGCCAGATCCTACCATCTCATATCCCTGCATATCTCTAGAGACAAAGGTACTGTGCTAGACCTGATTCTACTCTCAGCTTTATCGGTAACTGTCGGTCCTAGGAAATCCGTGTCACCTCTCAGGGTCTCTGTTTCCTCATTCGGAAAATGATGTGGATGGAAAAAAACATTGTCTAATGGTCCCTCAGCTCTGGAATTTTATGATTCTCTCTTATGCCATGTAATATGGCACTATTCCCCACTCCCTCCACTCTGCAACCCCCACTGATTTATTGCTGAATAGCCAGTCTGTATAGTGACTTAACCTGGCCTCTCTGGCATTAGTCAAACCAAGTTATTTCTCATCTTCATCACCACTCCACAATTTTGATTCACATAGAAAAATCTAACTGCCTATAAATCTATCTACCTCCACCTCTACTTTTACCTCTACCTCTACCTCTAATGTATCTATTTGTGTTCAAATAACATGCAATTCATGAAGAGAAATCAGTGTTTCTAAATCTTCTTCCCATGACTCCTCTTGGAACCAGTGCAACTGTTTTGTCACCAAAGACAGAAGCTCCTTTAAAATTGAGCATTTCCTTTTCCCATCTTTTCCCCCCAGTCCCTTTTCAGAATCTGTGGACTGTTAATCCCCACAGGCCTACCATTTTGTTCTATACTTGCACCAGAGGCAAATGAACAAACCAGCAAAATCAGGTAGAGAATTTATTTTGTCTTTGTGTTTCTATAAACAAACACAAAAACAAACTCTAAATCCACATCAGTTAGTTTACATTAAAATTATTAAGCTCCTGCAGCTAGAAAGAATATTTAATGCATTAAGCAGCAAGTATCAAGGTTCTTAAGTGCCTACCCAACACAGAACCGGTTTTTAGCTAAAATACTAATCTAGAAGTTACTATTTCTATTAAAAGTAAAAAAAAAGAAAGCATCCCTGCCACCCTCACAGTAGAATATCAGGCAGAATACACACAAGGACAAGAGTAAGCTACTAGCAGGCCTTTTGCAGAACCTATTAGAGAAAACACTCTCCTTTACAGTTGATTAAGATTCCCTAACCAAAGTGAAACTGACAGAAATCCTAAGCACAGATGGGGAGGTTGCTGTTAAAAGCAGGCTGGCACAAGGATGCCAACTTCCTCCTGTGAAATGTCAGAAGACAATACTGACACAGGATACTACTTCATCAAGAATTAGAAAACTCCAGAATCAACCAGGACTGTGGCAATCCTCTTGACCTTCTCACTTACTAGTGGGAAAGAACTGAAAATCAACAACAGAATTGCTTTGTAAGTATATAAATTCACTATATAGTAGACTTTGTATTACTCCCATTATATTATAATGTGGTTTTAGTCATTCTCTGACTTGAGAAAGTGTTCATTTTGTAAATCCAAAAGTCACCTCCTGCAGGTATTCTCTGGGGTGTAGACTAAGAAAACTCCAGAATAACTGCAGAGTCAAGAATCTGATATAGCAAGTGACAGAGAAAGTTAAGAGCATCACATAGCAAACGCTGCTCAGAGTTTATCTTTCCTTGTTTTTTTGTGGGTTTTTTTTTCTGCATGTTACATACCCACACACTTATAAAACAGAAAGTAGAGAACAGCAATGTTTGACTGAGTCTGAATCTTACACACTTTCTGCTATGTCACATTATTACGACACGGAGTCATTATTAACCTATACTAATTGTCTCTTTCACTTGAGAGGACTGATACAACACTGTGTAGGTTTGAGAAGATGATCACATACTAAAAACAAATAAAATTAAAAAGGAATAGAGGGCTCCTTATTACAAAGCTCCATAACCACAGGCCAAACAGTATGCTGTCTAGTAACAAAATGATAAAATTCTTTCCTAAAAATGAACATTCCATTGAAAACAAGCACTTTCTAAGTCCTAGGATATGGCCTGTAACAACAGCATGGGGAATAATTATCCATAACAAATACTCTTTAAAAAACCAATGCTGTTTTTCCTAGTCCCTTCCCCATTTCATCTTCCTTTTCTAGAAACTGTGCAACTGAAGTAATGTGGCCATTTAGTCTTCCAGAAGACAGAGAGCAGAGAGCTGAGTGACTGACTCAGACCTTTTGTCCTACCATCCACTGGCATTACCCTTCAACCATTCTCACTCTCCATCCCTCACAACATAGACTTCAGAGTCACCCTGCCAGAAACAAACCCAAATAATCCCCAAACGCATCACTAGAAACCCAAACAAAACACTAGATTAAAAATTCCAGGGTGTCTGCTGTTCACAGAAACTTGCTGGCTCACTGACAAAAATCCAGGCCCAAATAATGTGCTGTCCCCATCTCCTAAAGATGAATGGGGCTGACCCGAGTCCAGATGGCCTCTTCCTCACTGACTTTCACATTATCCATCAGCCGACTGCAGCCTATTTGGCCAACTTTATCTTCCTTACACTTTCAAACAATCCCTCCTCCTCCTGCTGCCAGCCCTCCTACTGTCTCTGGGGCCACACTGCCCAACTTTGATGTGTTCAGGCTTTCCTCTTAGCCTTCTCCTCTCCTCCCTGGGGCACCCACTGGCCTCTGCTCTCTGGTTCCCCTAAATCTTTTCCTAATGCCCAACATAGGGACAATCTTTACCAGAACCTTATCAGGGTACATCAGCTTCTCTAGGCCCTAAATTCTAGATTCTCACCACTTAGTCCACAGAACTACAAAATTCACTTTCTCTGCTTGATTCATGTACAACAGACTTCGTTTTCCACCTGGATTAAAAATCTGTCTTGGAATTCTTCAGAGTGTCCTCCATTTTGACCATGGTACTCAAAACTGAACAGAGGCCAAATAGTCTCCATAGTTACATGTAGACCAATTCCAGAAATCTACTATTTGGAAATGTCACAATTTTTAAATGCAGATATCCTACAACATTCCTAAACATGGAATTTGCTGAACCCATTGTTTAACACTATTATGTAGTTCTCTTCCTTATACCTCCACATTACCTCCTCCACTTACTTCCTTCCCTCCTTGCTCCCACAGCTTTTTGTGCTGTCTAATAAAGCACTTATTGCACTTTATTATGCCAGAATGAGAATAACATAGGGGTGAAAATTCAGGCTCTTATCTGGAGGGCAGAGATGAAACACCACTCATTTTGAACTCAGTCACCGACTCTATGTGTATGTATAAATGTGTGTATGTAAATGTTTATATGTACATATACATACATATACATGGTTCATTATATATAAGATATATATTTATATACACATATCACAGGTTATACATGTATAGATAATGTTTGTCATGACTAACACAGGGGAAGAAAACTCAGAAATATTCTAGCTTTGCCCAGCACTCTATACATGAGGAAAATCGGAGAAATTAATTTTTTTAAGACTTTATTTGGTAGAAACAGAATACAAGGTTTGGGAAGCAGCTGTCAAACTTTATCATAAATTCCACAGGAAAACGGCATAAACATTTCCACTGAGACAGAAAGAGATTGCAGCTGAACAAGAATGCTGAAGGAGAAATTTCCGAATAGAGCAACCATTTGGGGTTCCTGAAGCAAATGTACCTCACAGGATGCAGACTGCCTACAAGTCAGTATAGGAGAAATTTCCAAAAAGAGCAACCATTTAGGATTCCTGAGGCAAGTATACCTCACAGGATGCAGACTGCCTACAAGTCACTGTGGCCCACGAACTATTAGCATGCAAAACTTCTTTAATGTTAAGTCTATACTCTCAGACTCCTAGTGCCACCTCAGAGCTACATCATTTAAATTCCCAAGCTGAGCCCAGGGATCCGCATTGCTCTCAGGATTTCAAAATGATTCTCTGTACACCACAGTTTAAGGACCACTGGCTATATCATATACGCAACTGACAGTGGACTAACATGCAACAGACTAGGCCAATACTTTTGGACTTAATGTCTCATCTCCAAGGAGACAATAAGAGAAGAAAACCAAAGATCATCATTGATCAGTAGATATAACCATAGAATCCAAATTTAATATAAATTTTATTGGTACATTTTAGATATACACAATGATCATATTCATCATAGGGATTTTTTACCTGTACATGTTATATTTTATTTTTTATTATTTTTTTTAGCGCTGAAAATTAAACCTACGCCAACACTCCACCACTGTTACACCCCTAACCCTAACTCTATTTCGTATTTTCTTTTTAAATAAAAGAAGGCAATTTATTTGAAGATGGGAAAGGGAGAAAGGAGAGATGACAGATAGCTACTAGAGCAAGCAAGAAGAATTTGAAAGTGAATTGTTCCCCTATTCTGGATTTTTAAAAGCACTTCTCACCTAAGTACCTCAAGACCCTAAATAAATACTGCACTGTGCAAAATTGCTGATCATTTGTTCAAAGTGTAAAGGAAAAAGAGAAGCACAGGTGGCTGTCTGTACTCAGCCTATTTCTAATCTTCTGTCTACCTTTATCTTTGGCATTGCTTGCTCATGCTCTCTCTCTCTCTCTCTCCCCCTCCCTCCCTCCCTACTTCCTTTCCTCCTCCTCTAGCCTCCATCTTCCCTATTTTGTTTTAACTTTCCCTAAAGCGGCTGTTCTCAAAATGTAGTCCCTTAACCAGGAGTATCAACAGCACTAGGAAACTCAAATCCTTAGCCTCACCTCAGACCTGCAGAATTAGAAATTCTAGGGGTGCGGCCCAGCACTCTGTAGTTTAACAGGCTCTGCAGGTGATTCTGAGGCAGGCAAACAGTCGACACCACTGCCCCTCAAGGCCACTGCCAGAAAAGGAGCTTCCATCAGCCTTTCACAGGTCAGATCCTCCTCTGCCTGGGAAACTGCAGAGCTCGGGGCCAGGCCCAGAAAAGGTGATCTAGACCCATCCACCCCCACCAGTCCATCTTGCAGGTATTGCACATAGTTGACTTAAACAAAATTTATTTTGAAAATTAGACTTGAATCTCTCATAATTTCACCAACATATTAAAAGACTAGGCAGCACAGCAAGCCTGGTATGGCAGTATGGCACACAAAAAAACAGAACACAGACTAACTTTAAAAAACAAGAGAGAGCCCTTGAAGTGGTTTTCGTGGATGTGAAACAAAGATTGAGGATTTGAATTGGTCCCTCTTATTCTACTATTGAAATTAAGTCTACTTAATTTATGAAGTCATAGTCATGCCCAGATTTTATATACTTGTATCTATGAATAAACATCGTGATACTTAAAAAAAAAAAAAAAAAACCAAGAGAGAGAGAGAGAAAGACACTGTGCCTATTTTCTGAAGTTAATGGTGGAAAGAGTGGCTGGGAAAGTTAGAGAAGTGTAATTCAGCCAAAACTGTTTATTTTTAATGAAGTGACTAACTTAAGTCCTACCATCAGTTTTTAGGTACTTGTTTTCAAATTAGCCAGTTATTTGAATGAAATGGTGAATTTTTGCTCTTTGCCTCAAGATAGGCTCATGTGGCTACCACCTGATTAGAGAAATGTTTAATGATATTTTCCCATCATTAAATTATTACTATTAATTAAAAGTTTTAAAAAATAAAATGGAACGTGGTTTTGTCTACTAATGAATACAGAGATTCCAGTATTACAAATTAAAATTCTAAACCAAAAACTGCATAAGGAAGTGAAGTATATGTAGAAAATTCATCCCTAAAGCATACTACCCACCAATGGCTACCTAATTTAGCAGAATATATTACCTCTATGCTTCATAAATCTTAATTAAAGCTGTTAGTTTTCCTATTATGTGATCGAGAAATGCCCCATTAAAGTTAAACACTTTCTACACGTAATTATACACATATACTCTTTAAAATTGCTTCACATATACTGGAAATGTTGTCTACTAAATCAAAAACTTGCAGAATTTCATTTATGCAAGATTTTTTTTATCTCCCAAAAGTCAAATGTGTCCCAGAGGAACCCGTATACTCAATGTTGGCTTCTTATAATACAATTTAATGCTCACAAACACAACTAAAGTATTTAAACATTTACAGGGGTTGTCATAAATGCTTTTCTTATTTTTGATCAAATTCAACCCTACACTTAATACAGTTAACTGTAGTTATTTAATTTTAAAACTTGAGATTCCAACCTCAAAAATTTATAACAATATAAATGCAGTTACTTGGCTATAGGATACGTATACTACAGGGACTCCATTCTTCAATCTGAAACACAAATGCCAAAACCAGAGAGGGGCTATTTTTAAAAATAGACATTATTTTAAATAACTTTTGGCACACTGAAGGAAAAAAACCTTCAAATACAAATACAAAATAGAACTCTTTTATTCCTGTAATCATTTCAATCAGATATGAGCACATTAATAATAGGAATAATAGTGTTTTTTTCTATTCTTCTGTTTGTTTTGAAAATAATGCAAGATAAACTCATAAACTAGTTCACTGAAATTATAGTACTATTCCAGATATCCTAGATATGCGAACTTAATAACTGGGTGGAAACGTTGATGATTTCTCTATTTGCTCAATGTTGTTACTTTAATTCATTGAGATGTTGTAGGTAATTCTGTAAAGCATACATCTGAAAGATTAGCAAATTTGGCATTCAGAAACATTGTCACTGGCCTTAGGGAAAAAACTGCAATGCAAACTGTTCTGACACAAGCTTACCATCCCAGGGCACAGTGCCGAGCACATTCACAAAACACCAACAAGGACGAGGAAGACAGCTGCAGCCTGGCCATGATGGATAACCCTTGATCCAGACGACTGTAATGTCTCTCAGAGCTGAGAGGACATTACTAATTGAAATCCTCGTTTAGTTCCTCCATGTAGACTACTATACAATTGCATCTCTACCTGGAAAACTGTTTTCAGCAGAATTCATAATGAGCAACGTGTCCTCAAAATGTATAGGAAGGAAATGTTCTGATTATATCAGAATGTACACATGACCCAAAGACATTGAATCCTCATTCCCAGGATTGTGCAAAGACCACAAAATACATACAACACATTACCATTCACTATATATCACATAAACAATTGAAATGCCACTTGACAAAAAAATTAAGCCTAAAAAATTAAAACTAGAAAAAGAATGTTAAACAGAATTGTTTCCACTTAACAAGTTAAATGACCAGAGTATATTCTGATATTAAATATAACTTTGCAATATAAATGCCTTATAGTTACAAATACCTTTGCTTAGTGAAATACCTCTGCTTTGTGACTATATTTTATGAATATAAATTAGACTAGTCAAACACATTTGCATTTTTTCTTATTAAGCAGAGCATATCGAATCACACTAGTATAAAAACAAAAAGTTTCCTAGGAAAATGAAAGTTTTGTGTGGGGTTAGGGAGCAGGTTCAAGCCAGGGTAGAAGAAAGATTAAATATCTCACTGCACTTTAGCCTAATATGGAAAAGTAACATCTCCTAAACTCTCAATCTCATCAAAGTGTAAGGTTAAGTAAAACAAAAGACGAGGGCACCATTTGGAGATGTTCAACATAGGTTTAAAAAATAGACACAGCATTCATGTAATTCGCTAAAAAACTGTACAAGAAGCAGGGCAGGGAGCTTAAGGACCAGTCACACTAAATGACACCACAGAGGGCAAAGAGGGTGGAAACTGAGAAGACAGACTTCGGCCTCTTTTTCTGACAGTGCTTAGATTTTGAGAAGAGTCAGACAAAAGGGTCTTTGTGCAACAACACCAGGGAAGTAAAGAAGAACTGCTAGGGAAAACCAATAAAGGCAGCCTTGCCTTATACACAGGACTATGGAGAACTTGGACTTACATGGCCTGCAAAACATGCAATGCCTGTCCTGCTAAGTGTAAAATTGCCTTATCCAACCAGTACCAGAATGGGCACAGACTAGATGTCTTTATAGAATCATACTGGGCTTTTCTTCCAAAACATGTAATAAATACATACACAGAGGATGATTTCAAATTGCATCAGTAGTCTCAGACCAGGTCGCCCGACATCGGACCATCCCAACTGACTTTATTTGCCCCAGAAACTGCAATCCTTCTGGTTGGCAGTGGTCCTGAATTTGAATTCTTGATGAAGCTGGCAAAACACCCAGGAGGCTATGTCCACACACATGGCCTAACATCCTGTAGTTCCATTCCCAGAATGATGAAATTAGATTCTTGCCATCATTAAAAGAAGCCTGGACTCAAATAGACAGAGGTTGGCAAATTAAAGTATAAAAGCGAGCACTAAACATGAATGGTGGTTCACCACTTATCCAAATCCAGGATATCTAAAAGAAAGTCGTGCTGAAAAGCAAGCAAAATTGCCAGATAATTGGCATTTCCAGCTTTAGGGAGCAGTGCCCAAGCTCTTGCCTCTAATGGAAACTGTAAATAAGAGGAAAACATTCAGTGTGAACCTTTCCAGACCTTCAAAATATAGGTGCCTCATTGGTTTTACTAGGATAAATAAAAGGTTAATAAGGAAACAGAACTTATTTTCCTCCTTCAGCAATTCAAATTGCCGTGATACTTATCTGAAAATATTTCAAATGTTTAAAAGTATCCCATAAACAAGCAACATCTTGAATAAACTTTAACATTAGATGCTAATTTTAAATTCATATTAGATGCAATTTTATCTGAAATGGCATCTTCTCGGCTATCACTTTCATCATGTGAAATAAATAGCAAGTTATAAAACTGGCCAAAAACTTCTCAAAAATACATAGCTACCAATAAAACATACAAAAAAGGTTCAATCTCATACAAGAACCAAAAGAGAATTGCAGGAAAGGGAGATAGGAATGGAATTAAAAAGCAGGAAAATATCAGAGCACAGCCCTTCCAGTAACTCATTTTTGTCATGCTAAATTCTGTAGTGTAATGGAAAAACATGGCATCAAAGACAGAAGCCTGGTTCTGTACTATACCTTCACCTTGAACAAGCCACAGGATGCTGCACTGTAGACACTTCATCCATAAAAGAGGACAGTGATACTCTTCATAACAGTATGGAAAGCAATCTGTACAGTAACCGGTACACAAGAAATTCTTATTATCTATTGATATTCTTATTATCATAGGTTAATGGATCAGAACAGCTATTAAAGAGAGAAGGCTCTTAAGAAAAAAAGGAGACTAAAATGGTAGTAAATGAAATAGGAGTGGGGAAGTATGGAACTAAGTATCAAAGTCATGAAGACCAAAGGAAAGAGAACAGAGTAACTTCGTAAACATCATAGTCCAGCCAGTGACCCTGTGAATATGACATGTAACCACCTGCTAAAGACATGGTTGATATGGTATATATATATATGTATATATGTATGTAGATTTAGAAACATGTTACATCAAACTCTTGCAACTGGCTCATGTGTGATATTCATTTATACCCACTCTACTTCCACCATTCAGGATATTAATAAAACTGTTACACAAGATCCTCAAACCTTAAGTGTAAATTTACCAAAGTGAAATACAAGTGAACTGCAATTTGAAAGTGGAGAAACCCTGTATTTATCCTAGGGATCCACAAAGTATATCTCCTTTAGTCCTGAGTTGAAGTGTAAACCTACTTATGAAAAAAAAATACGTGACGAAAGCGTGCTGTTACACATTTAACTTTTAAAAATGAATAGGCTAGTTCTCAATATAAACTTCATGAAGATTTACTTACACAACAATCAACTCTTTTATTGAGAATGGTTGAGAAATATCTTAGTTTATCAGATATTGTATTACACCTAAATTAGCAACCCACAAAAGGGAAAAGAAAGGAAGAATCAAATATACTCAACACCACAATATGATAAATATATCAATTAATTCCTTACTCATTCAAATAGAAATTGAAAAATTTCCAAGCCTGTACATCACATGATTTTCTTTGTCATATATGTATCAGAATCTGTCTATTTAAAGGAATTAATAATTGAGAGAATGATAGCTGAACATTTATTTTATAGATGTGTGCAATACAATCAAAAATAAGATGAATTTTTTTTAATTTATTACAGTAAAAGACATTTTGTCATTAATGCCCCCCTCAACTCTCTCTTGATTCCAGCACATTTATTCCATCATTTGCCACTTGCTGAAGCAGTTCTGTAAGTCTTTTCTCTTGAGTATTTTTAATTGTGCTGTTTTGGGTAACTTGATGCCCTAAATCATTTCAAAACATTTACCTTTTATGGTCCTTTTGACTTTGGGAAGAGCCGTAAGTCACATGGGTGCCACATCTGGTACTTAAAATAGACGAGGACACATCATAATGTTCTTATAGGACCGCCTTTCCTTTGGATGGCACTAGGCAGCAGCATTCACCTCCTTTGTGATCACATCTCACAAACACATTTACAAAAAAGGACTTCCAAAACTGCTTCAGAAAGCTGCAAAAATGATGGGATAAGTGTGTTCGAAGGGGCGAGGGGTTGGTTAATGGTTAATGGCATGTGTATTTTACATAATAAATTTTTAATATAAACATTCACATATATTTTGATCACACCTTGTATTCTGCACAACTACCCCTTGACTTACAAAAAATTTATTGAGATTTAACATAAGATCATAGCAAGTTACAAGTGCTACTCAAAGGACTAAAAGTAAGCAAAAATAGCAAAGAAATCAAGAATAACTAGTTTTCTAATGAAAAAAGAGGATTTAAATACATGACAAGAAAGCTGGAGTGCAGGCATATCTACAGATAATTCACATGGACACATATCACTAAACTGTACTAAGTATCATTGTTCTTGTCCAAAAACAAGAAACCCCAGTTACCCAAGGGCCATGATTAATTTTCTCCCGTTGAGAGGAACTGGTCTGCAAAAGGCTTAGAAGTTGGTAGACTCAGACCACTCCAGGAAACTCTGCTGGTGTTTCCATTATAAACCGCATTTCAGGAGTTTACAAGTTGAATGTTTTTAAAATATATTGGGTTCATAATGAGCTCACACATTTTTAAAATGTTCTTTTTTGCTCTCCTTTTTAAAGTATGGCCACTTTTGTGAGCAAATCATAAACAAAATTTCAGGTGATTATTTTTGGCTGAGCTCCAAGACACAATGGCTAAATGTTTAAACACAGTAAAAGGACTAATTATTTTCTTCATTTGGAAAGTAGAGTAAAAAGGCTAGCATAAGAAACACTCTACAGTACTTCCGTTTTAAAGCATTCATCTGCAATATTTTCATTCAGTGGTTCAGGATCCCAGAACACTTGATATGAATATGCAATCAAACTTCAAAAACTCCATGTCTACATCTGGAGATTTACACAATAATCACTCCAGCATTAGACTTCCCTGAAGTTATTAGTGGTCAAAATTACATGTACCATGAAAGCCAGGAAGACTCTCAGAATGGAGCTAAAAGCCAGGTGGCAGGACACCTACACTTAGGTGCCACCACAAACCCCAAATTCAAACCAACCTCGAAGTTTTACAAGCCTTTTCCCTGTGCCAATCTCCAGCTTAAAATAGTCCAGGGCAAAGCTCAGCAGGGAACTGAGTCGATGAGTAGGTTAGAGCTTAAAACCATTTCTTTCAAAGCTGAAAGAAAAAAAAAATCTGGTGGTTCTGCCAAATACAAAAACTACTCTCCACAGTGGTCCCTAACACCTTTGAGGGTCTATAATAGAGAAAGGCAGAAATGCCAAAGCCAGGGATGCCTCAATACCACAAGGAATGGATTGCTGGGCCCCTTACATGGTAATGACAAAGGGTGAGGTACCACTGAGTTCCAGAACAATGGTCCTGCACCAGACTGGAAAGAACACCTTGACACAGGTGACTTCACTGCTGACCTCCCTTCAATCTGGCCAGGGTCCACCATCTAAGAAAACGGTACTCTCACTGAGCCTGTGAATTGACAAAACTTCCCCTGTTCAGAGAACAACATTTCATCTGCGAGCTCCTGTCATAACCTGAAGACTTGACGAGAAGTCATATCCCAAAACGAAGAGACAGAGAATCACTTATGTGCTTGGCCACATGAACTTTCCATGTTGCAAATATCCAAAAGACACAAGTAATGCTAATTAAAAGCACACAAATTCCAACATCTAATTGACAATCTTCCACATGTAGGTCAAAGGTCAAAAATATCCTGCAGCACTTGTATTTATTGACAAGGACAAACTTCTCCATCTGTTTTTAATTTTATTCATGCTTGATCATTGGCCTCAATAGAAAAATCCACCGTTAGTAATAAATGAAATGAAATTTGCACTTTTTCTATAATTTCAAGGAATAGAATCCACTCATTACCACTAGTTATTTAGCAAGCAAGAAGAGTTAGTATAATACATATTAATGTCCTAAATGATTGATCTTGATCAATAAACACAAAACTTCAAATGCTTCTAAACTAGAAATAGAAATATAATCTAGATTGAATGGTAGTTTAAGTAAAATATGTATGTATTCAATATTTAGTAGATGGAATGACACCTTTAAGCCATGAGTAAACACTAGCCAACTTTCCAAAGATTAAGAATTTAGAGAGGCCTTCATCATAAGCTGGAAAACGGCTAACACTTCCACATAGCCTTAACCACCTAGATCCAAATTACCAGAATGATACAAGAAATCAGGGGGGAATGAAGAAAAGAAGAGTTTTTATGCTAAAAGAATATTTTCCTGTCCTTTCTCACTGGGTGACAGGGATTTGGTCTCTTATCCATCTACACCAGATTTCTCGATCTCGGCACTATTGACATTTGGGTCCAGATGATTCTTGTTCAGAACGTTTAACAGCTCACCTGGCTTCCACCCACAGTTGCCAGTATTACCCTTTTCCCCGTAACAAAGGAAAAGTGTCTTCAAACATTGCCAAATGTGCCTCGGGGAGCAAAACTGACTCTGGTTGAGGACTTCTGACCTATACCAAAAGAGGAAGGATTATTTAACAAAAAAAATAAATCAATAAGCAGATACATTAAATCTGAAAACATGAAGCTTCCAGACATTACATCCTTCCTTCCCTGAGCACTTATGCCTGGTAGAACTGTGAAAGCAATCCATGTGATTCCAATTTACCCAAGAGCTGGGTCCTGAAAGCGTTGAAACCCTCATTTGGAACTCAACACCAACTTTTCTCACAAAAATACCTATTGTATGTGTTGGGTGGGACCACAACCTAGCCCACCAAAACACATATGTATAGGCACACAGACATATACAATATAATATAACTCAAAATGTAAAGGAATATATGGTTGTGATAACCAGGAATTAAATACCATGGAAAAATAAAAAATGAATAACAAATACATACAATACTTGCTTATCTCAATACTTAAGGAAATGTCATTTTTATTAGACATGCCAGATTGAAGAGACCCTGTAGAGATTCTAAAGGAGGGGTTAAACATTCTAAGTGACAAGACCTCTGAATTCCTTGGGGACAATATTTAGAGTTTCTAGGGAAATTTGTACAATTTGCTTTCTTCTCCAGAAAAATATCTTTTAAAGAAAAAAGAATGGTAAGGAGAATGAGGGGCCACTGAAGAAAAAAGTGTTAACAAAGATTTTTGTGTAAGTATGAGAAACCTTGCCTACAACTGAATTTACATTAACTTCAGCTTTGACTGATTTAAATATGTGGGATCTATGATCTCTCCCTCTCTCTGTCTCTCTGTCTCTCTCTCTGTCTCTCTCTCTCTCTGTCTCTGTCTCTCTCTGTCTCTCTTTCTCTCTCTCTCTCTCTCTCTCTCTCTCTCTCTCTCTCTCAAACACACACACACAGACATAGACACACACACACACCCCTACAGACTCATTAGGGGATACTGAGGAGTACAATCTGAAAACCACCAATCTAGGTAAGCATTCTACCACTAAAGTATATCCTTAGGCTGAAAACCACCAATTTAGTTCCTGCTTCTCATTTCCAAGCTGCAAAATCTAGGGCATCCATAGAGAAGTTAAATGACTGGCCCACAATCATATCTTGCCAATCATGATGGGCTGGAAGAATAGCCCTGGCTGGGACTCCCTGAATTTATGCCTCTGAGCCCTGTGGAGGTAGCCAGGTGGGAAACTAGATTAAAGGACTAGACTTCTGTGGGGAAGAACAATGAGCTATGAGGCAGAGAGCCGAAGACAGAGAAGCAAGGAGACCTGGACTGGCCTCTCCAAGCCCTGGAAGACGCAAAGGGCTTGCTTGCCCAGTGCAACTAGAGCCAAGCTCCTGCAGAGAGCGGCCCCCTTAAATGGGATTTACATTTTAAAAGTAGGTGCAGCAGACCCTACTTCCATGAGCTGCCCTCTAGAGGAAACTGAATAGTAACAAACTTCTCAGGCCTTAAAAATAAGCACAAGATGATATAAAATGAAGCTGCTAAACATTGAAGCTGTAGAAACTGTATTCTTTGGGGATCTCCTTTCTCCCTTTTCCTCATATATCCCCATACCCATCCTAGCACAAGTTACCTTTAAAGTAGAATGAAGTTAGTATATGCTCCTGCCTGATACTATCTTGAAAGACAAGAGTAGTGATGTTGGTCTTTGGTTATAGATGCCATTGAAAAGCACATATAAATTACCAGAGGCAGGGTTAGGAATTTAGCTCAGTGGTTAGAGTACTTGCCTTGCAAGCACAAAGCCCTGAGTTGGATCCCCAGCACAAAAGAAAAAATTCCTAGAGGCAACATTATGAGGATAGTGAGTCAGAAAACTCTGACAGTAGCTCTAGCCAATAGCAGAAAGGCCTAAAAGATAATCTGGCTCTCAGATTTTCAGACACAAAGGGATATTCAAGGAAAGAGGATGATGTATAATGCCTCCCATGTATATTCCAGCCAATGGAACTACTCAAACCTTTGAACACCAGGCAGAGCGAATTTATTTCCACCTCTAAACTCAAACCCTTTCCACTATTTTATAGCAGCTATCATGTCCCTTAAAACTTACTTAAACTAAAAGTAAATCACACAAAGAAAAAATGCAAAGTTATATATATATATTTTATTTTTATTTTTATCAAGAACATATATTGGTACATTGTATACATAATGATCATAATCAACATGGTTATTTTGTACCTGTACATGATGTATCTTGGTTTTCCCCCCTCTTCCCCTCCCCTCCCTTCCATTCATCCACCCCTCTCTATTTGCAACAAGTTTCTCTGATATGAGAAACCATAAGTGTAAATAAGGACAAAGGGGTATAATAGATATTATGTTAAAAAAAAAGATAGTATTCAAAAGAGAGGAAAACTAGATAGGGAAAAGGGGGATAAAGAAGGAAGGTTAACCACCTTCTTTATCCCCCTTTAAAGAAAAGTAAGATGAAAGGGGAAAAAATGGTAAAGTGTAGTTACACTTGTTGCAAATAGGGAGGGGTGGGTGAATGGAAGGGAGGGGAGGGGAAGGGGGGAAGAGGGGGGAAAACCAAGATGTATCATGTACAGGTACAAAATAACCATGTTGATTATGATCATTATGTATGCAATGTACCAATACATGTTCTTGGT
>PVJO010016003.1:0-11490 GCA_004026905.1 Hystrix cristata | reverse complement strand
AATAAAAACTTGACAATGCTGGAGGATGTCTGTTCATACTAGACAATAAGAGAAACAGAAAGAGTCCTGTGGGGAGGTAGGAGATGATACAGATGGAGAAGAGCTGAAGAGTAAAACAAAGGCTGTGTGATTGGGCAAGGACACTGTATCATTAAGAATTGATTATGGTTTCCTTGAGTCAGCTAGAGACACCATCATCATCAGATGTCACATATTGATTGGTGTTCTGGAAGTCCAGTTCTCTTAGAAGTTATCATTTATCCTAAACTTGATCATGTAACTGTGGTAACTGAGTTTAAAGTGACAGTACTTGACACTTCAAGGAAAAGTGAAGTTCATTTAATCTTCTGAATTTGGAGTTGAAATAACATAGAGCAAGAGAGATGACTCTGCAAAGAAACCAGAACAACCTGAAAAAATGAACATTCTCCAAGCAGATGACAGTTGACTGGTAGGACCAGTTCAGAGGGAGAAAAGAAAAGAACGATTATTGAACCTAGCCACTAAGCAGATGCCTTCTAGTTAATATTTAACATATTCCAAGTGGTATTGTATTTGCTACCTTGATTAGAAATTAAATAATATACATTGTTTTAAGTAATAAACACATTGATGTACTGCTATGTGCCCAGCTATGTTGGGTGCTTTTCATACATTAAATACATACAATAGTGTGAAAGCTAAGTTACTGCAACAGAGACCTCAAAATATAGTCCCATAAACGAGAAGTATATTTCTTCCGTGTTGCAGTCTAGAATTAAGCAAACAATCCAGGCAGGGAGGCAACTCTGTTCTGAAAAGTCACCCAAGGTTCCATATTCATTCTAGATTCTTGCTCTACCATTTCCTATGATGTTCATATGATCAGAGTGTGAACTTTACCATCAATTGATTTTTACACTCATAGGAAGGAGGAAAAGAAGAAAACGTGGACAGGAGGGTTCCATTTATAAATTACAGATAATCGAAACATAATTACTCAGATCCTTTTGGACAGAATCCTACTGGTATGGCCATATCTAACTCCAAGAGAGGTTGGAAATAAGGCCTCTAACTGAATGGCCAAATACTGTATTTAGCCAAAGCTCAAATTGTAGTGTTATAGAAGGAAAGAAAAGGAAAAATTACTGGAGACAATTTGAAGTTTCTGGCATTTTGCCTCATTAAACTTTCCCAATAATCTTGTATTATAATGCTTTTTATTTATTAACAACATGTTTAAAGCTCTGGATAATTTCTTCAGCACCACAACAGAAAGTGGCAGAGGTATAATTCAAACCAAAGTCTTTCTCATCTTTTGCAAATGGGAAGAGGAACAAGAGATGGAAAGAGGGGAAAAGGAAGCAAAGAGAAAGGGATGAAAAAACAATTCAGATGTGTTAAGTACATGTACCAACTTCCCACAGTGAATGTAATCATTATGTACTACAAACATGTACTAATACAAATAAAAATTTTAAAAACATAATGAGGGGAGAAAGCTCATTCATCTCCATTCTACCATTCTAACTACAGCATGCCTAATTAATCATATTCTAATAGATAAGGCAAACAATGGGAATAAAACTCATGTGCTTTTTCTTAAAACCAATGTCTTCTAAGAAAATAATATGAGCTGGATGTGGTGGCACATGCTTGTAGCCTTATCAGCCTGGGGGGCTGAGGCAGGAAGATTGCAAATTCAAGCCTAATTTAGGCAACATAGCAAGATTCTGTCTCAAAATAAAAAATAAAAAGGACTGGGGATGCAGCTTAGTACAAAGGCCCTAGGTTTAGTATCCAGTATTGTTCCCCCAAAAAATGGGAACAAAAAGATTTTTATAAAGAAAATAATGTCAGAAACTCTTTTTTAGGAAATGAAAAGTTGGGGAGAAAAGGAAATTGCATGAAATTTATTAAAATAATATTATAAAAAATACTATACTAAAAAATCTGACTTTTCTTCCTACCACTATGAAGCAACCTATTGTGGTAGTGCTGACCATGAATTGTGGTGGTAAAAACAGAAAAGTTTACTTGCTTATTATTGAATATCCACAATTAGCTGCCATGGGACAATCTAAGCTAGCATTGTGTCTGGTTTGCTAGAGTTGGTGTGATGTACTCTTGAGCACACACACACACATATACCTTTATAAAATACCACCACTGCATCCCGCTAATCTTAAATCCATACACACCTGAGTGCATCTATGTCGTGAGATAAATGCTGGTAGAATAGAAATTCACAGCCCCACACATTCATTAAATTTGCGTAAGCATTTCAAGAATGGAAAGCTCCACTTGGGGTGGGGATTTTTTTCCTTTCTTTCTCTCAAATCAAGAGATATATTTTATAATCTATGGCTGGCTCACTGGCAAATCTCCATTCTTTTCAACCTGACAGACTGTTTGTCAGTTAAACTCCCCTTGTCATGTATCCCTACCACTGCCAACTCATGCACGGAGACCTTCACTTTTACTGCTACCACTTGCACCCTATGCAACCTTTGTCATTGATCACTGATCCGATCCAGTGCCCACATGTTCTTCAAGTGCCTACACAAGTAATGAGGTACTCGTGGTGTAAAATTAAACTGTCAACTGTCAGCGATTGATAACCACAGTGAGAGCTGACCTAGAACACCTACACCGGTGGCCAAGACAGGTGTGACGTGTTTGATCGCTGAGGCCTGCTAGTCAGTGTGACCCGGTGCTGTCCCTCCATGGACTTTGCTTGCATTTCACCCCTCCGGCTCTCCTGCGTCCCTCAGTGAGCATCCCCAGGTTGCCGAAACCACTCTCACAGCCAATTTGGGCAGCTGGTCCAAGTGGCCTTGAAAGCCGATCTCAAGTCAGCAGGTTGGTTCAAAAATAATATAGCCTGGAGATTTTCAAAGGTGGCATCTGGAGTGAGCCTAGTGTTTATTCTCCCATTCTCCCCCAGGTGCCCTCTTAAAGTGGGTCTCAGTGGCAGGCTTCACGCACACCACCTTTCCTCCCACTGGTGTTTCCGGGCTTGTTCCAGCACTTGGCAGAAGGGCCATCCCTCCAGGATAGGCACAGGGCAGTCATTAGGAGTCTGGTAGAAGAATGAAGGGGTCCTAATGGAGCTGCCTTATGGCTCCGAGCATTCACTTGAAGGCATTTAAATTGCACTGGCTCACATTCTGTTAAAGCGCCATAAATGCAAGCTTTTCCTATTCGTATGTAATTGAATAACCAGCACAAAGGAAAAAAAAAAAAAAAACATGTTCTGTTCAGACTATAACTGTTTGTAGCTAGGATTGTTGCACAGCATTTAAAGTTTTTATTCAAGAGTTTTATTATTTAAACGAGTGATGGATTTTTTTTAACCTTAAGTAAAAATGCACTTAAAGACCTAAAATGTCCTTTGTGAAAAATCTGAGAAGCGTGATGAGATTCTCATCCCATTCCGCCATCCCACCCCCACCAAACAGTTGCACTATATTAAGTTCATGTGATGAGAAGATAAAAATCTATTAACTTTCTGCTGACCTTATCGACACAGGAATCTCTGCAGACATTACAAAAGCCATATCTCTTCTGACTTTTACATCCAGAACCTCATGCTCCAAAGTCCCAAACCAAATGTAAAATCTTCATGATGAGTGAGACCCTGACACCAATTCAGATTCCAGGCTTGCTGGCTTGCAGTCGATGGAGGCCCCTCTGGGGCACAGAGGCTGGCCTTTGCTTTGCATTTGACTTGAGGGGCTTTTTTTTTAACCATATGCTACTGGGGACTCTGAATCAAAACTATTTCACAAGGACCATATGTTATGAGAAACGCATGATGGAAAGTGAATGGCAAGAAGTTGCCCCATATCACTGGGTGATGTATTACAAACATAATTAAATCTGAGTAATGTGCAGTGTTATTTCAGTTAATCATTTCTTTTTTCAATTTAAGAAAGGAAAACATAGTCCAATTTCTAAATTACATACCAAAGTCCAGATAAGCTAAGAGTAAATTGGTGGGAGAGGAATAAAACAAGAGCTGTACAACATTGTTTAAGCTTCTGTAAAATGTCTGTATATTTGAGATATGTTTATAAGAAGGTGATAAATAGCAGTCTTTGTAAATAAGAGGTTTAAAACACTACTCATTTTCTGTTGAACGAACAATGAATTCAGGCCATTCCCAGCTTATAAACAAGATGCAAGTCAAAAGATCACTCGTGTGTTGATTGTTTGGAACTCAGAGCACGTGTTCCCATAGAGAATTCATTATGGGTAACTCACGAAGTTTCCAGGCTGGCCCATGAAGACCTCTTTGGCCCAGCTGTTTCTGAAACTCGGTACTTCTACTATACTTTTACGCACTAGTTGTGAAGGGAGGACAGACAACATAGCCCAAATTCAACTCAATTCAAAAATCAACTCAGATCAATTCAATTTATGCAGTCTTTATTATTTTTTCCAGAACGTATGGGTCACTATGTTTCCCCAGAGAAGATGGTTTCCTCACATCCCAAAAGCCCTCCAGTTAGAAGAAATCACTCTCTATTTGAGTTCTCCATACATTTTATCTATACTCTTATCTCTTTCTACCTAAACTACAGGTATTTGTGACCTATTCCAGTGCTTATTTTTGTATTTCCCACCTATTAATTCCAAGCCTTGAATCTGGCAAGTTCTCAGTAACTGTATGTGAAATGATGCTCAGTAAATAACAGATTAGAGTCTACTAAGATGGCCAAAAACATGTATTTTCCCCTCAGTGTCTCTTGAACCACGGGTTTTGCCTGAGGTGGCGAAGAAAGACTATGATAAGAATGACAACAAAGATGAGGTTGAGGATGAAAATAGCAAATAATATTTATTGTGTGTTTACTTTGTGACATGCACTGGTCTCAGCACAGTGCTAGTGTTGACTGATTTAATTTTTACCGCAATCTATCACAACGTAATAGATTATATATGTGTATGCGTATATATATATATATATATATATATATATATATGTGTGTGTGTGTGTGTGCGTGTATATATATATAATACCTGCATGCAGGTATTCCTTATTTAACAACTGAGTTCCATTCCTGTGGCTAGGTGGTTAAGTGAACTGGTCGCTAAATGAGGTTGCTAAATGTAATGTATATAGTATGTACATTACATTCAGAACAAAGAAATGGTGAAAGGAAACTCCAGCTTGATGACTTTGCTTTTATTTGCATAACTCTTACATGCAGTACTGTAATGTATAACAGAATATAAAACTACAGTACTGCACTGTACAGTACAATCAGCAAAAAGTAGAGTGCTGTATAAATAAGGTGTACTGTACCAAAAAAATTGAGGCTCTATAAATAAGATGTACAGAACTAGCTTGAGATATTCCTAGGTAAATGGATGCATCTTGAGACCATACTCTTAAGTGAAATAAATCGGACACACATGTTTAAATACCTCATTGTTTCTCTGGTGTGAGAAACTGAAAGTGTAAATAAAGACTAAAATGTATTATATTGGGAAAGGGAAGAAAATGTCCAAATGGGAAAGGGAACAAGGGAGGGGGAAAGGAACAGAGGGACAAGAGAAATAAGAAATGGAAGTAAAAAATGGAAACAAAGGTTTTGTAAATGTGGAGTGAGGAGGGGGTGAGGGGGAGGGGAACAAGAAAAAAAGAAGCAACAAGATATTTCATGTACAGATACAAATCCCCTTATCACTATGTACATCTAAAATGTACCATTAAAATAAAATTAAGAAAAAAATATGTACAGAACTGTACAAAAAAAAGACAGGCATAAGTCTAAGTGATGGGTCATAAGTCCAAACAGTCATTAGCCAGGTAGGTCGTTAAAAAAAGAACATATATATTTATGATAATAATTATTGGATAGTATATATATTGGATAATATCTATACAGTGTATATACCGTATATATTGGATAATATATGTACAGTGTATATCTTTCCATTTTGGAGATAGGGATATTAAGCATCAAACATTAAGCAATTTTTCTCAAGCACAAACAAACAGCAAGTGTAACTGATATTTACTTTTACCAGAAATACATTCTCTACATACATGTGCATAATAGGGGATACCGCCCTACATGTTGTTATAATGCAAAGCTCCAAGCTGCCTTTCTAATTTGCAAAAGAAGGAACTTCTCAAGCAAAATGTTCCACAGTCATTTCAGTTCTCACTGGTGCAAGGAACTTGTTAGTCTTATTTGCAATATCCCTAACCTTTAAGTCAGTGCCAATTTTGATTTAAATCAGTAATATAGAATGATTTTGTTTGTTGAAAGAATGAGTAACTGAGTCTGTTGAGAGTAATGGCAGGCCAAGGAATTCCAGTTCCCTCTCTGTGTTTTGAGTTTTGCTGGTCCTATGGCAGAGGTTCCCAAACTGGCCTGGTGACAAGAATCACCCACAGCACTTGTTAATAATCCTCTCTCCCTGGAGATTCTCAGTCAGCGACCTGAGACAGAGCCCAGGGATATGTTCCTGTTGAAATTCCTGCTGTTGTGGTTCTGACAGGTGCTTCAGGTAGTTTTTAAGCCTGGGGAATCCCTGTGCAAAGGGTGCCATTCCATCTCTTAGGATATCACTTCTGTGGCTGTTACAAACATTTGCAAATTCTTCAAGAGTGATAACAGTCTCTGGGCATGGCTACCAACTCTTTCAGAAAACCTGTGCATGACATGCACTGAAGTGTAGTCTGGGAGAGGACTTTACACTTCCGCCTCACAGACATTATGGGACCTGCAGATCTCAACCCTACTGAGGAAAGCTCTGGTTCATGTGGTTCTTCCTCCACCGCTGACCCTTCTGTGGGTCGGCTGAATGAATAAATGATGGAACAAATGCCAATATGGGCAAAATGAGCCAGCCAGGCAGTTATGCAGAGCGGAAGTGTTTCATAAGCCTCAGTTTGGGGTTGCACGTAGGAGCATACAAACATGACAAACAAAATTTATTAATACATCCTGTTGCTATTGCTTTTTTCTGTCTTATAGAGCATTTTTGTAACAGCTAATAATTTCTCAGCCTCAGAACCGTTACTTACCTTTTTAAACATACTTTATTTTCCTTTATTATACAGGGACAAGTATGGTGACCTCATGATCTAAAGGATCATATTAGCCTTGCAGATATTTTTCCTTTCCTTTTCTCTATCTTATTCTCCTCTTTAGCCCTAATCTGATAATTTATACTCAGAAATCAGGAATGAACATGAATCTTGGCTGGGAAAAAGGTTAGCAGCTGGAGATGATAAAGTCTATGATTCTTATAGAGTCTGAAGAGAGTTTCCAAACCTTGCAACTTCTGACATTTTGAGCCAGATACTTCCATTTTGCAAGGGACCACTCTGTGCATTACAGATCATTAAGCAGCATCTGTGGCTTCTACCCACTAGATGCCAGTAGTGAACCTCCCCCAATCTCCCATTGTGAGTTATAACAACAAAAACATTTCCAGATTTTGCCAAATGTCCTCTGGACATCAAAACAACCTCCCGTTGAGAACCACTAATCTAAAATAATTTTTGAACAATGTATTTTAACAGAAAGTTTGACCAATATCTTATATGGAAGGATAAGTTAATCCATAAAGTTGTTTGAAAATCAAACAAAAATATAAATATAATTTTCAAAGAAGCTGTTGATTCAAAAGTATCATGGCTACCTTTTTAGGTTTGAAGTCTGGTAGATACCAGGCAAAAGCTGAAATAAAATTTGACATAGCTGAGATTTTACTCCCACAAAAATATCATTGGGGGAACTCAAACACTCACTGAAACATGTCACTTTTGGCAAAAACATCCAAAGGTACTGCATTTGCCAACATCTTTGCTCTTCATTTTCCGTTGTTTTTTTTTAAACTTAAGGGTAGTTCAAGGGCAGTTTTAATCTGTATGTTCCTGGTTCCTATAATCTACAAATCATCAAAATACTGTTTTATAAGGGTATCTCATAAGCTTTGATGTCCAAGAAGCCTAGGGGCCCTGTTTTATGTGCTTATTTTCTTTTGAACCAGGAAATTGTGTTTTGCCAAGAGCAAATGGAACTGGAGCCTCAAAAGATTTGAGTTCCGTTTGAAACATAGAACCCACAAATTCTCTACAAATTCTCAACTTGACAAAATACATGCTCTCACCTCCCCTCAGACCAACTCTTGGTTCTATATGAATTGCAGTTAGCAAACTCTTACATGTCTAAGGATTACCCAAGAGAAAAAGAAGGGGATCATAAAACTGAAATTCTGACACAATTGTGTTTTGGGGTTAGACTCATCATCCAAGTGCTACATAAGGTAGAGGAGCTAAAAGGGAAGAAAAGAGAAATCAGCAAGCAAAGCGTTCTTTGACTTTCCTTAGGTCCAAATCCAGCAAACAAGATATTACATCAAAGTTAAATTATTTACAGATTAGGTGACTTGTCCATTTTTTTTCCTTACCATTGATTTCCACAGTACAAAAATATTATTTCAGTGGCAAGGATGTAAACCTTATTCATAACAGGATTTCAACCACATCCTGAGAGCGAAGCATCTCCTCAGATAGTGTGCCTTCATTTATATCGAAGGCATGCTGGTTTTATTTGTCCGTGTTTGTCAAGGGGTCACAATATCAGGAAGCAGGAGATGGCTCATCAAAGCGTCTCTGCAAGCCCCCACTACTCATCAGTTAGACAGTACCTTGTTTTTAACATCAGGGCGGAAATGCATCTCCCCTGACCCATTGTTAGACGCTTCCTTCTGTCTTTAACTTTTTGGAAGAAGTACTCAGGATTCAGCTTCTTTTTTCCAATAGGTAATTGTGACTAATTAATGCTCCTGCTGCATACAAAACTGTGGACCTGTGACCCCAAGTAATCTGGGCCTGTATCTCTGGCCTTGGAGCAAGGACACTCTAATCTCCTGACACTACCCATGGGGGCCCGGGTCATAGACACAAGGCTTCCCGCTGGGTTCCTGAGCAGGCCTCACTCTGCTTCAAAGCCAGGGAGTTCAGTGGGGCAGCCTGACTTCAAGAAGAATGTGGCCTGTGGCCAGCGAATGCCTTTAGAGGCAAGGAGGTCTTTTCTCAGAAGGTCTGGAGATCTTTCTGCAGAAGCCAGGGAATACAGATCTCCTCGTTCCATGCCTTTTACTGGGCATCTGTTCTGTGCCAGGATGTCTCCTAGGCACTAAGGATAAAATGAATAAAAACAGAGTCTCTGCAAGGAACTAGAACAAAGCTCAAGCTCAGCCCATTTTTAAAATACCTTTTCACATATGATTTCACAAAGTAATCTTATTTTTCATAGGGGTGTTGATATTTTTAAGATCTAGTGAGAGAGAGCTGCTTGTGATTTTTCTCATTAGTAAAAAAATAATGTCCTCATATATCCATTAATTCATCTCATTCCTCCACAAGATTCTGCAACCACTTTCCCATCTCCCTTACTCTTCCAGTTCTCTTCCTTCTCCTCATCTTTCTCCTCCTCCTCTTTTCATCCTCTTCCTCTTCCCCTTCCTGTTCCTCCTCCTTCTTCTCTTCTTTTCCATCCCCTTCTTCTCTGTCTCTCTCTCTCTCCTTCTCCTACACACACACACACACACACAAACACACACACACATGTACACACACACACACACTCATGTACACACACAGACAAGCATGGGAATTTCTGATGAGCATAACTCCAGGATAAAAATATCTCTTTCCCACACCCTGAACAAAAATCCTAGAATATTGATGATGACTGTCCAAAATTCCTCCCTCCCTCACTGAAACAGAGTTTTATGTTCTGCTTTTCCTCTAGTAGTAGACCTTCCTCCAAAATCAAGGCTAAGAACTACGCTTGTGCATAAATACTGCTGGATTAACTTCAAATCATTAAAAATGATAAAAACAAATGTCCAACTTTTTAAAAAAGGAAATTCTGCAGTTCACAATAGATAAACAAAGGGCTTGGTGCTCATTTGCAAAACAGTCTTCACATTACAAATGTTGGATTCCTTTGAGTAACTCCTGCCTATATTCCTTTTCAGATATTCTCTGAAAGGAATATAGGGAGTAACTCCTTTCAGGTATTCTCTGAAAGGAATATAGGCTCTCAGGAGTTTAATTTCCACTGTCCAAGAGGATATCACTGCTTGATAAATAAGGTGCAAGTATGCGTTCTGTAATCAAGCAAGCCCAAGTGATGGAAACAAATCAGCCAACTAATAAATAGTGAGTTTTGCACACTTCTCTTTGGTTTATACTGCTGCATGCACACATATGGGAGAGGTAGCATAGCAGGTGCATAGGAAATCTCATTGGTTTCAAGGAACTTAACTGGGTAGCCCGGAAGCATTCCATTGGCATCTTAGAAGAGTTGTTGAGTTTCTGTTTTGTTTTGTTTTTCAACGGCAACTCAAACAGGTCTTCCAAAGTTGACTCACTCTACAAAAGTGCTGAGTTAATATTTGTTCTTCAGAGTAAATACAAGCATTCCTTGGATTAGATACCATCAACTTTACTTTTATTTTTCTCACATAAATGTTAATCAAGAACTAAATAGATAACTTCCTTCTGTCACACAGCAACTCCACTATGGTAGGACAATTATTATCTGCAGTTTCACCGAGCAATTGTTCGATAACTACTGTTAGTGTCTCCTTTCCAAATTTTTGTAAATGGCCCAGTCTTCTAGCCCTTGAAGCTAAGAGGGAGGCAGAAGGGAGGACCGCAGTCAGTCAAGAGCTCAGCACCATGGCACAATGGCCAGTCCTACCCCAGGACCAGCTCCACTCCTGAGGATCATACCTAAGGCAAGCTGTCCATTTGAGCACAATTGCTAGGAAACACTAAGCCTTGGAAGTGAGCAAAGGAGGCTAGGAGCATCAAAGAAAGCTTTACGTTGTCCTGGTTTGGTCACAACTAATCTTTCCAGATAGACTCCCTGAAGAAGAAGGGAGGTTGGTACATTTTTGCTACCAACTTCCTCATGCACATGAAATAGGTTTGTTGAACCTCAGATACACAGAGTCCTGTGCCCCCTTGGGATACCAACCCTGTTTGTGACACAAAGCAGCCAAATTTAATAGTTAAAGAGAATGTAGAACAGCTTAAAGTTAAAAGTCAATTCTATTCTCCAATTCCTCAGATGGTTTAGAGGCCTGGGAGACAGCAGAAAATAGGGTTGTGTCTTTTTCATTTTATTTTATTCCCCTTCCCCCAGTACTAAGAAAAATTAGTCAAACTCAATATATTTTTTGGAGATATGGGAGAGACTTAGTAGAGGAATAGCATTCCCCCTCTTTAAAAAGTCTAGGCTTTTTAAATTAAAAGACAAAGACAGGGGCTGACAGTGTAGCTCAGTGGTAGAACACCTGCTTAGTATGCACAAGGCCCTCAGTTTGATCCCTAGCACTGCCCCTGTACCCCAAAAAAGACAAACATTAAGAGAGATAGGGCCATGGGTAACTTTTATTTTTTAAGCATTTCTACATTTTTATAATCTTATGATAAATATGAACCATTTGTATCAAGAATAAATATGT
>PVJO010016002.1:0-43385 GCA_004026905.1 Hystrix cristata | reverse complement strand
TATGAGAAACCATAAGTGTAAATAAGGACAAAGGGGTAGAATAGATATTTTGTTTAAAAAAGAAAAAAGAGAGATAGTATTCAAAAGAGAGAACTAGATAGGGAAAAGGGGGATAAAGAAGAAGGTTAAAAGAAAAGTAAGATGAAAGGGGAAAAAATGGTAAAGTGTAGTTACACTTGTTGCAAATAGGGAGGGGTGGATGAATGGAAGGGAGGGGAGGGGAAGGGGGAGAAGAGGGGGGAAAACCAAGATGTATCATGTACAGGTACAAAATAACCATGTTGATTATGAACATTATGTATACAATGTACCAATACATGTTCTTGGTAAAAATAATAAAAAAATTAAAAAAAGAAATATTTCATAACAGCTTTACTACATATATCTGTACATATAATCCTGTCCTGTCATTTGGCTGGCCATTTTTTCCCATTAGCATGTATAACGGATACAATCAAGTGATATGGTTTGTTCTAGGAATTTCAAAAGGGAGTATATTTAATTCACACAGCCTAGTCATGCTTTCTAAAAGCCTGCCAACTTTCATTATAACAAAAACCTGTAAGATTTTCCTGCTGAAGAAAAAGAAATTCAGTAAGACATCAGAGAAATTCAAGGGGACTAAGGTCTATTAATGCACTTTTAAAAATTTTTATAAGATTATTCAGCAACTTTTCTAGTACTCTTTTATGGACAGATACTATAAAACCATATTATTTTGTAATATTAGTAATTTTACATAAGAAGCTAGTTTATTTTCTTGATAGTCCCTTTTAATTTTTTATGACAGTTCTACAATGGAAATGGTTATTTTTACATTCTATTGTGTATAATTAAAATCATTTTGGTCCCCAGGAACTGGAATTACATAAAAACTTCTTCTAATGCTTATTATAATAAGAAGAATTTTAAGTACAATGCCTAAATTCTTATTTTAAAATGTATCCATGTTTTTCTTCTTAAGTTGGTATCTTTGAATATTAATAAAAATACAATTTAAAATTACTTGCTGCATTTATAAATGTAAGCAATAATCCATGAGGTTAAAGAAATATAGAGCAATGGGTTACAACGCCAAATGTAAAGGTTAGGATGTTATATATAAAAGGTTAGGGTTACTATAATATATGTCATTTTTAAAAATAGGCTATTGATGCTCAGATCACAAATTCTTATATACTCAACATTTAAGATTCAGTCTTTGGCTTTAAGATCTCAAATCTCTGCACAAAAAGTAGTTGAACACAGAACTCTAAGCTGTCTGTCCTTCCCAGAGAGCCCAGTATCCTTTTGCTAACACCGATGACAAATGCAGTTCCAGAGATACAACAGTCATTCCACTAGAGGGTCCGCCACTTTATTCAAGAGTTTTATATAGTTTTCCAAAGCTTGTCCTCTATTAAAAGAGAAAAGTTCAACAAGGAAAGCTTACCCTTAGTTAAAATAGAAAAATCAGGCAGGTATAAAAGAACCCTCTTTCAACTGTTCAACCATAAGAACTTTCAAACACACAGATTCGGAAATCTTGTCCTTTACTTTTTTTCTGGGTAAGGGTTTAATAAATTTTAAGTGAAAAACTAGAAATATTGATCATAAAAATAAAATACAGAATTCAGCAGCCACATCAAATTGACCTCATTAGGATGACTGTCCTAAAGAACAGTTTTTTTCCCATTTCTATTTTAACAGCAAAAGTAAGAGCTTACTATTGCTTTGAGCACAAAACCCATTTTTATAACAAAAAGTTACAGTTGTATCCTGAGAGTTTATTTCCCCTTACTGATAAGGTATCTAAGTCTCACACCAGCTTTGATCACTAGGTCCCATCGTCAGCAGCAGACAAACCTCTCTATTCTTATCCCCTGCTCCAAAGCAGTCTAAGGATTAACTTTTCATATTTAATTCTCAAATTAAAATAAAAAAGAATAGAAAAAAGGATTAAATAGGCTGAAAGTTCAAATTAATATTCAAGCAAAACGCTGTAGTAGCCAAAGCGTGCATCAGCTTCTGAGGTATTAGTAAATGTTCTGATGTTTTATATGAGTATTAATTACATGTGTATGTTCCCTTCGTAAAAATTTACCATGTGATACCATTTGTCTTCATGTATTTCAATAAATTTCACTTTAAAAGATCCTGCTTATAATCAAAACATTCTACTCAGTGATTTCAAGTGCTAAAATAAATGAGAACCAGACAAATGACAAGAAAAGCAACCCGAACCTAAAACTTCAATGTGTAAAAGGAAAGAAACAGGAATTCTGTTTCCCTAGAACTATGCATGTTAGACTTCCTGACGTCCAGCAGTCCATTCACACTCTTAAGTTTATTTCTACATTACAACGTGTACCTCATGATATGATCCTCGTCACATATACATGATTATGGGACCAAGAGGCCTGAAAAATTCCAAACAGGTCGTCTAAACCCTGCAATCAAAAGGCAGAGGAAATATTTTATTGGCTATAGCAGAAAAAACCTTACCCAATATGTCAGTTCATCACTAAACTATGAGCATTATGACAGGCAGAATTCAAATATGTCCAGTGACTAACGAGAGAGATCTCACTCCTCTGATGGCATCAGGCTGTAAGGTCACATTTGCCCTAAAGACAAGGAAATGTTCCTGGTGGGTCTGATCTAGGCACACCGGTAGAAGGGCAGGGAGTTTCTCTGTCTCAGGACAGAAGTCAGAGATCCTCAAAGCATGAGAAGGATCTGACACGTCATTGCTGATTTGAATATGGAGGGGTCATATAAGAGAATTCAAGGGGCACGTAGAAGCTGAGCAGCCCCAGTCGGCAGTCAAGCCAACGAGAAAACAGGACCCCAGCCCTACTAAACCAATAACCTTCAGGAGTCCTCCAACCTCTTCAGGGTCCTTCAGAAAACGTTTGAGGGCACTGATATTGTGGGAGGTGACAGCTCTATGTGGGTCACCGCCCCTGAAGACCCTCAAACGGGACAAGATGGGAGGTGGAAGACAGTGATATTGATGAACCTGAACCTGTATAGGCCTAAGCTAAGGTGTCTCAGTGTCTATCAAAATAGTTCCAAAAAGTTCTGTAAATAATTTAAGTTGGAAAAAAGCTAAAAATACAAAATAAGGAATAAGGACATAAAATATATAAAGGAATAATCAATAAGGATAAAAAGAAAATATTTTTGTGTAGCTGTACAATGTATTTGTGTTTTAAGCTAAATACAGCAAGAGTCAAAAGGTTAAGAAAAAAGATTTAATGTTAAAACTACAATAAATTTATTATTGAAGAAAAATGTTTTCTACGAATTTAGTTTAGAAAATCTACAACAGTGTACAGTAACATCCTCGGCCTTCACCTTCACTTAGCACTGACTGCCCAGAGCAACTTCCAGTCCCCACGGGCTCTGTTCATGGTAAATTCCCATACAGGGGTGCCACTTTTTACTTTGCACATCACCTTTCACTGTACCTTTTCCATGTTCGGATACACAAAAGTGATTGTGCTACAGCTGCCTATAGAACTGAATATACTCACATGCCGTACAGATGTGAACTCAAGGGGCAACAGGAAATACCTGTAGCCCAGGCATGTAGGAGGTGTTACCACCTAGGTTAGCGTACGGACACTAGGATGCTCACAAGAGAACACGTTTCTCAGAATGTACCTCCGTCCTTATGCAACACATGACTAGGTAGAATGTTCCCACGTAGAAACAAGATCAGCAACTGATCAGCCAAGTGGGCAACATGGTATGAGTAACACCACTTTAAAAAGGAAGTGAGGAAGCTAGATGAAAAATGTCAACAATTTGTACACTTATTCCAAAAACAAAAATGTTTGTCCCGGGTCAGATGCAGCTCTAGACGATGCAAAGATGACTATGGCTTGGGAGCTATCAAATGAGAGGCTATAGGAGGGTAAATCAGACCCAAAGTTGCAATAAGGAGGTCTAGATGAATAGATGAATTCATTTGTTTAATAATGACAGCTGACAAGGACTAGACGAGATTACAAAGAAGAAATGGCCAAAACCTGGGGAATATATATACCTATGAAGTACAAAAAAAAACTGAAATCAATGCCAAAACCCTACACATTAATTCACTTCAAAAGCACAGCTATAATTGACTGAACAGGCAGTACACTGAAGGCTCTAAGACACAATCTCTGTTCTCCGAGAGCCTGTAGTACAACAGGAGTTTTACACATGTTTGACACTAGATGGAAACTTCCAAATGCTGCAACAAAGTCTTGGTAAATGCTATGGGAGATGGGGGAATATTGTAGTAGATGAATTGGGGGGATTTGTGAAAAGAGAAAGAATCTGAGTTGATCCTTCAAAGGCAATAGGGTATATACAAAAGAAAGAAAGTAACAGAATGGAAGAAAATAACCATAAGTGACATTTTACATTATTTAAGTCAATTCTTGCAACTATTCTCACTGCATAAAAGGAAAATCAAAAAGTTAGTGGAAGCGAGAGTAGGTTGTGTCAAGGATGGGGACCATTCTTCTTTCTCAGTTAGCTACAGATCCTTCTCACCGTTTTCCTAACAGCAGGAATCCAAACTCAAAGTGAATAGCTGCTTCAATGTTTAGATTTTCAGTTGAAGATAACAGATCCATTTGTAAGAAAATCATCTGAGAAGTGTATACACCTCTGGTATATGGAGCTTCATATTACGGAGTCTGCCAATGTTCTGCTGTAAAACATTCCTAAGTGCTAGTATTAGCAGCAGTGTTCTGGGTGAGCCTTAGGTCTGACACTGTACAGCAATTTTTACAAGAATAAAAAAAAGTGATATACTGTAATAGAAGCAATAAAGGAAAAACTAAGAATAACTGAACTTCTTTAAAGGATGTCATATTTAAAAGACTACAGACCTTTGTTACAACCATCCTACTTCAGAAATACACCTCAGAGGTATACATGCACGTTTGAAAACACCCACATGTAGCTGGGCATGGTGGTGCATACCTGTAATCCTGGCACTCAGGAGGATGAGGCAGTAGGATCACCCTGAGTTCGAGGCCAACCTGGACTACGGGAGATCAGGGCCAGCCTGAACTATATAGTGAGACCCTGTCTCAAAAAACTAAAGCAAAAAACCCCAAAAACAAAAAACCCACATGTAAGACCACTCAATGTAACTGAAATACCTGAAGTCTGGAAACAAGCCATGAACCAGGAGTATCCACACACTGAGACACTACGCAAAAAGAGTGAAAGAGAATCTCTATGTACTGGTATGGAGAGATTCCATATTACATTGTCACACTGAAAAAAGTTACGAAAACTGTGCAATACTATCTTTTATATATAAAAGACTAAGGAAAATAAAAATAACTGTATTTGCAAAAGAACAAAGGAAGAATAAGCAAGATACTAACAGAAAGGGAACAACAGATCTCTTAGTTTGGTAACTCAGTGTATATGAAGAACTCTTGCAATTTAAGCGCAATTTCAAAATGGGAAAGTAACTTGGACAGATCATTTCTCCAAAGATACATAGATGGCCAACAATCATATGAAGAGATGCTCAATATCATTAATCATTAAGAAATACAAAATCACAGTAAGATACCACCTCACACATGACTATAATTTTAAAACTAAAATATATTAAGTATTGGCAAGGATATGGAGAAGTTGAAATTTTCATACATTTCAGTGAGAATATAAAAGATGTTTTTACCATTATGGAAAAGTTAGGTGGTTACTCAAAAAGTTAAACATAGAATTATTATAGGATTCAGCAATTCCACTCCTAGGCAATATACCCAAAAGAACTAGAAACAGACACTCAGGTATATTTGGATGCATATTCACAGCAGCATTATTGATGGAAACCAAAGGGTGGCAACAACACAACTGTCTATAAACAGATCAGCAGAGAAACAAATTATGGTACTAATATACAACAGAATATTCTTCAGCCATAAAAAGAAATGAAGTATTGGTACATGCTATGACACTGCTGAACCTCCAAAATATTACACCAAGTAACACCAAAGGTCTTACATTGTGTTATTCCATTCATATAAAATATTCAGAAGATAAATTCATAGAAGATTGGTGGTTGCCAGAGGCCAAGAGGAAAAATAAGGAGTGGCTTCTTACCTGGTATAAGGATTTCCTTCAGAGGGTGATGAATATGTTGTAAGACTACACAGAGGTGCTTGCTGCACACCACTGTGAAAGCATCAACACGTTCCTGTCGGTTTGAACCACTGTCCCATCAGGCACCCTGTACTACTAGTGGTATAAGTGGTATGGTCCTGCATGTACCACTGGTGGTTTAAGTGGCCTGGTACCAAGATATACAAATTATGTAGGGCACTTTTGTGAATAAATTAAATGCTATTTGTTCACTCTAAAACAGTTAACATTATGTTACATCAATTGCATCTCAATTTAAAAAGAAACTACAAAAAAGAAGCTAGTAAAAATGGTTACCTGTACAGGGACGGAAAAATCATGCTGGAAGAGCAAGACCATGTGCAACACCTGTGTTCGTACATTCCTATACAATTTGACCTTTGAATTCGATAGATATGTCTACGAAGTAATAAAAACTAACAAACCCAAAGTCATTTTCTTAAATTTTGCAGTTTTAAAAAACTTTTCTCAGACCTAGGGATGTATCCCAGGGGAAGCTTTTGTCACAATATGAAGAATGTTTCTTTGGAAAGTAACTGTAAATACTATAAGATGTTTCCGATACCTTTAAACATTTTTCAAAAAGCATAGCTTGTCACTCATGTAAATTATCACTATACTGACCCAGTATTAGCTGATCAAGTGCGCTGAGCTATTCTTAAATAGCAAGGTAAGTTCTGGCACATTCTCATCTGGTCCACATTCCCAGGTTCAGTTATCACAGGGCCAGTACAAGAGGCAGAGCTCACTCTCACAGGACACCGCTCAAGACTGGCATCAGCACTGCGCTCTACGAAACCTTACGGGCTCATCTTAAATGATCCAGAAAAATCAAAGATAACTTTCTCATTCATTTTCACATCGATTTTAAGGCTTCTAGGCAATCTGTCAAAAACTTCCACGGTATCATCTTGTTTCTGGATTTTTAAAGAATTTTTTAGTTGCAAGGTGATTTTCGTTTCATGTAAGATTAATACATTTAATAGTTTTCATTTCAAGAGCCTCCGGTAGATAAGCCTTGAAATAGTTTAGGAATTTAGGAGATCCATAACTCCTGTATTAGCAAAGTTAAATTTCAGAGAAAGTACAGGAACTTTTAGAGCTTTATGACTGTTTCTGTCAGAGTCCACAGACAACATTCAATTTTTATCAAGCACTAGGTTAAGACTGCTTGGTCTTAGCTGACATTTTTGAAAAGCCACACTCTTCCTCACAGTACCAACATACTAATTTCTTCAATTTCTGAAGAATTGTTTTAAACTGTTTTGGCAAGCTTAACGCTACATATAAAGTTTGTTCTTGTTCTATAAATAACAAAAGATACGACAGTTTTTGTTTGTTTGGAGGGGATTTACAGTGCTGGGCAGTGAACCGCGGGCCTCACCCATGCTAGCTAAGTGCTCTACCACTGAGTTACATCTCCGGCCCAAATGACAGGTTTTATATCCTTTTTTAACAAAGATGAATAGTCTCTGAAACAAATTCCATAATACAAAAAATTCAACAATTCAAGTAGGACTTATTCTTGGATGCCCTTAATTAATATTAAATAGAGCAGCCGTTTAAAATTTAAGATCTTTGATTAAAACCTACAAAGACCATGAACTAGCACCATGGATAGATGTAGTTTTATAGATGAACCAAGGGGGAGAAAAATCAATATTTAATAAGGCTAGATTTTAAAGAAGAAATTCAGACTTTGAAATGCACAAATCAGAATACTAAACAGCATTTTACAGTGACGTGGGTTTTTATTCTATTTAATATAAAAATGCACACTTTCACTTGTAGCTTTCTCCACAGAATTCATGGTATGTACAAAACGAGAATTTAAGAGCAAGAAATAGGCAAAACAATAGAAGGAAGCCATACTTGAAAGGAGAGCAAGGATGGCTAGAAACAGAAATCAGGTCTCCACGATGCCTAGCTCCTCCAGGGCAAGTGCAGGGAAAGAAGGGCAAAGAGGGTATGCAGGAAGTAGTCATCCAGAACTGCATAAACCCACAAACAGGAACAGAATGGGGAAGGGGAAGCAAATCAGGAAGGACTATTTCAAAGACCAGAAGAATTCTGATTCTGCCACACTATGACCCAACACCACTTCCAGGCAATTCCATTAGGCAAAGAGAAATTCATTTTCTCTCTCTCCCTGCATCCTCTCAGAAGGCCCTGGTACATGGTATAGGTGTCATCTCTTTAACTGCTCAGATTTTCAGAAAAATGCAAAACAAAAGGATTAAGAATGAGTTATATTGAAGCAAATGAAAAGAGAAATCAGATTTTTAATACAAATAAGAAGCTAAAAGAAATGAAATCCTTGAACAGAACATTTCGAAGGTATTTCCTTCACTGACTGCAGCTATATGGACGAAGAGGTATCTGAGCTGGCAATAAACAGACACATGCAGGCCATCACCAGACACCTTGGGAGTAGATGACAGATTCTTTCTCATCACTGTAGCATATGATGATGGAAACTCCAACGGGACAAAAGCACTAAGATTATCAAACAGTCCATGCATGTATCAGACAAGGAGTGAAAATGTGTCAGAGACACCAAGCACCCTACCCGTGTAGGCCTGTGAGGCTAAGCCACCCCAATGGCAGGTGTGGATGGGTCACAATGATGCTCTTGCAGACACTCAGGCCCTCACAGTCCTCCACTCAGAGTTGTGGGTGAACCCATCCTGACTAGGATGCCTGCCAAGTGAGATCCATCCCTGTCCCAGGACGAAGGGTGGGAGCTTGCCACAGCTAGACTGCTTATACTATGAGACACACAATGGAGTAACTTGGGGAGGCCACTATTCAAGTCTACACACTATGTTCTTCTGTTTTGACACACACACATACATGCTCCATGCCCTGTGAAGCCCCACCGCCAGTCATCATGCCAGGGTCAATTTAATGAGGATTGTGTCATTCTCACCCCCACTTTCCCACTGGTGCCTGGCCCTGCTGACCAGCCTCCTGGGGCCACCCCAGACAGGCTCACAGTCGCAAAGCGCTTCAGTGGTATCTCAGCCCATTTATTCCTCCTTGCCAGATTTCATGTGTCTTCAGGCCACAGAAATCCTGATCACAAGGTGAAAAATCCTGTCCAGTGATCTGAATACACTTGGTGGCCAGGATTTCATTTATTCTGGAGAACCATATCTCTGCTGTGTTTTTATATTAGGCCACAAATGATAAAAATTAATGCAATGGCAGGGAGAATATGATAGGTCAGTAAAACCATCAACAAGGCAAAAAAACCTCAAAGTAAAGGAAACACATAACATTGCTAGGGAAAAGGTCAGAAGGGAAGAGGAAGAGAAAATAAACAACAAAACTGGAAGAAAAGGACAACCAAGGTAAGTTAAAGACCACATAACAAGTAAGAGGTAATAATGCTATCTGTGCACTTTATTTTAGTTGAGAAAGGAGAAATACATTAGGAGTTCATCTGATCTGATAAATTAATGAGTACAATAATAGCTATGATTTATTAAACAAGACACTGTGCTAAGTGCTTTACATACATTATCGCTTCTAATCCTTACAAAAACCTTGTGAAAGCGATTAATTCTGCTTTATAAATGAGTATCTGAAACACAGAAAAATTACATAAGTTGGCCAAGGTTACATGGTTCATAAGTGGCAGGGCCAGGACTTGAATCTATGCCTAAAACACATGACACCATCATGCTACAATGCCAACCCATGACAGCAGATGGCTTTAAAACATATTTCTCATGTAAGTAAGTTTTAGCAAGATACATACATATGTGCTTTGTATGAAATGATCTCAAAGTGAAAACAGACAAGTGCACTGGGGCTAGTCTCCAAACTAATAGCATGTTACCTTATGTATGAAGTGAGGAGAAGACATATAAGGCTGTGTAGGCATAAAGTATCACTGAATGAATATTAATGAAACTGGGAATAGTGATATCCTCAGGTAGAGGGAACTAGGGGACTGAGCAGCAGAAAAATAGAGATTTTCACTACTACACTTTGGTAAGAATTTAATCTGCTCCTGTGATTTCTCACAATAAACAAATGCTACCTAATAAAACAGTGTAACTGTAAAAACCAAAATCCTATACCAACTTAACTATACCTCAGCCTCGTTTCCAAAGCTAAAGAGGCTTATGAACAAAAAAGGTATATCCATTTTAATGGAGCATTCTTTTAAGATGTACAAGTGCCTATTAACATTGTCCATAATCTAAACATGGCCTAAAAGGACAAAGAGAAAAGAACAATTCCTGTGAACATAGGAAAGACTGCAGAAATCTCAACGGAGGTAGGAAAGAATAGTTAGCTTCCACTACTATACACTACTATACTGTGTCAGCTTTTGATTATTGTAACAACTGAGATAATCAATTTACAAAGAAAAAAAGTTGTATTCAGAGGTTCCATTCCATGACTGGTGGGCCCCATCACTTTCAGATCCGTGGCGAGGCAGCATGTCACTATAGGCTGCATGGCAAAGCAAAACTGCTCATCTCATGGCCAAGGAGTCAGAGAGGGAAAGGGACCAGGGTCCCACACTCCTTCAAGGGCATGACCCTAAAGATTTAAAGACCTCCCACTAAGCCCCACTCCCCACAAGAAGACTCCTTGGGGAGCAAGCCTTTACCACACAGACTTCAAGATCCAAGCCACACAGCACTACTCAAAGACAGTCAACGAAAACAGGGGAAATGGACAGAGAAAAGTTCGCTCCTTGACAGGTCATCAGAGAACAGTGACACAACAAAGCCAAGCTATGGAAACGAGGAAAGAAGATGAAGGCGCAGAACTGTATAAGGCAAACAAGGAAAGCAGAAACACGGAAAGAGAAACCAAAACATACGAACAAATGTATGTGTTGCAAGTAAGTGGAATAACATAACCATTAAGAACAATGTTCCTGGAAGGACAAGAGAAATAAGAAATGGAAGGAAAAAATGGAACCAAAGCTTTTGTAAATAAAGAGGGAGGAGGGGTGAGGGGAGGAGAGGGGAACGGGAAAAAAGAAGCAACAAGATATTTCACGTACAGGTACAAATCCCCTATGATGAATGTTATCACTATGTACACCTAAAATGTATCATTAAAATTAAATTTAAAAAAGAGTAACATTCCTATGCTTTACTTAAAATTTTTTATATGTATAAGAAGATTTTAAATTGTTGGTAATGCTTATTAAGGACCTTCTCCCATTTTAATAGATTTGAATACTGCTTGCTCAAAGAAAAGCAACTCTAGCTAGCTTAAGCAAAAAAGGAAATACTGGAAAACAAATAGATGAGGAAAAACTGAATGTCCAAGTCTCAGGATAGGCCAAAACCATGACAGCTTTGGGCTGCAGGGATCAGGAAGAGGCCTATAAAAACAAGTCCAGAGATGACAGGCCAGAGATGGCCAGAGGCACCATGCTATGTACCAGCAGATTCTTGTAAAATGGTTTGGTTTTGTGAGCCAGGTGTCACCCAACTATTTTCCACTACAGCACAGCATTCATACGTGAGGCTTTTCCAAATTACATTTATATTTTTATACACTAAAATGTTAAAGTACTGAATTTACATATATTCAGATTCACTAATTCTCATTTACAACTATGTTTCAAATATTTTTGTGCATACTACTGTAAAAAAACTTGAATGTACTGAATGGATTCAATATCAAGAGCTGTTATTGGGAGAATTTGACACCAGAATCAAAAAGATTAAACAGCTCTAACCAGAAATCAATGGTACAAATGTGTTTATCAATCCATCTTTCAAAGGAGTTTTTTGTTCTTGTAAAGAAGCTGTAACTTAAGATACTGCATCTTTTTTCTAATGTATTAACCAGGCCCAAAACAATAGTTTAAGTTCTCACAAATAGGTAAAAACCACCAAAATCCCAGTTCCCTACATCCATTCACTTTCAGCCTCAACCATTAAACTGCTTTCATACTACATTCCTCCTAAAATTCAATGGTACCACGTAATGATAAAGAATTTCATTTTTGCAATTGTAGTTAAAGAAGTTATATATGCTTATTGCCTGAAGCTTAGAATACTCAGAAAGAAAAGACACTCCCCCACCCTGTGGCACAGAGAAACACATTAAGCAGGGTGGCCTGTTCTTTCAACCTTACTGCATCATATAAAACCAAGTAATTTCGTAAGGGTTTTCTACTTAATACCGCATCCCCATTATTTTTTTAATGTTAAATCTCATAAAGGAGTAAAAAGATCATTTATTATTTCAAAAGCAATCTAAGCTCATTATAGAAAACAGAGAAAAGTAAAAAGACATAAACACTCCTAAGACTACTCAGCAAGAGACAGCTTCTATCAGTATCTTGGTGTGCTGGCTTCCAGGCCTCTCTCTACCTGCATATATGTGAATGACCTACATCAAAGAAAGTCTGTATTTGGAGATTTCCTATGAAAATGGCTCATGCCACATACAGAGAGCAGCACAAGGAAGGACTAGAAACAGGAGCTCAGGGGAGGCAGACAGTGTTGTAGCCAGAGCCTAGTCACTACTTACTGAGTGGCTTTCACTTTTCTGTACCTCCATTTCCTCATCTATAAAACAGACTATAAAGGATATAAGGTGCTGCATAGAAAGGCCTTAGCATACTCCAACACATGAAAAGCATTCAATAAAAATATGCTATTGCAGTGTATGAAGCATTCTGTAACTTCATTTCTCACCTACTACATTGAGACCATCATTAAGTCCATCAGAGCCACTTCTACCACATCCTTTTTTAATACCAATAAAGTACAGTAGTTTTTCATATACTGCACCAGCCACTACAAAAGCAGCCAGAAAAATTCAGATCCTATTATTGTGGTCAGAGTGACCTGCTGTGGATTAATACATCCAAGGACCAGAGTATTCCAGTCAACCCAGCTTTCTTCCTAAGCTGATAAGGGACAAGCCACCGGCCACATGTGGTTGGCTTTAAAAGAAATGTTTTCATTGCAAATAGTATCTATGATGAAATTTGGCTATTTACCCAAAAAGAGCAACTTTTAAAGCAAGGTAATCGTCAGTAGGCTAAAGAAAGAAAATCACAAATTCAAGGCCAGCTTGGGCAACTTTAGTAAGCCTCTGTCTCAAAACTTCAAAAAGTAAATAAAAAGGGCTGGGGACATAGCTCAATGGTATAGCACCTGCCTGGTACGTGTAAGACCCTCAGTTAGCTCCCAATACCAGAAAAAGAAAAAAAGAAACACTCAAGCTTTTTTTGCAGCTTTAAAAAATGCTAAATTTTTAAATTGCTACATGGCACCCACCTACATAGGTGTATACTACACGGTATGTTTTATGCTTTGATTCTACAGAAAACAACAAAGCTAGAAACAGACTTGATCTTTGTCTCATGTTTTTACTCTCATCTATTAAGCTTCTGTTAACAATATTCCTCTATGTGCACGTTTTCCCTCAATTGTTAAAAGTACTTTATCTTTGTGCATTTAATCTCTGACAGCTAAAGTTTGAGTCCTATTTTTCTATAGCTTTAACAATAAGACCCCAATTCAGGATGTAAAGATGGCATTTCAATTGTAGTGACTAGCCAGGTGTGGTGACACACACCTGTACTCCCAGCACTCGGGAGGTAGATGCTGGAGGATCACTGCGAGTTCAAGGTCAGCCTGAGCTACACAGTAAGCTCAAGGCCAACCTGAACTAAATAGCAAGACTCAGTCTCAAAAAAAAACCCAAATACAGTGACTAAATACAAATGTCTTGGCATTTGACCATTCTGCTTGTTTGGTAAGAATCCTGTCATTATCTAGGTGCTGAGTTCTTCATGCCTGGTCAGTCTCTTTCTACCTGAATCCTTCGTCTTTGTTCCCAAGTGTTAATGTGAATCCCCGGACTCTAACATGGTCTGCATACTAGTAATTCACTAAAGTATGAAGCCTCGACATGGCTTCGAGGATCCTCAGTGTCACCTGCACTGCCTTATATTTGCCAGTGTCTATTTCCTCATATACTAAAGCTCCATGGAGGAAGAAATTGCACTGCAAGATTGGATTATTCAGCTGTTCACTTTTTAAGATTTAAATTGAGAAAAATTGTATACAGTTGACCTTTGAACAACATGAGTTTGAACTGCATGGATCTACTTGTATGCATTTTTTTTTTTTGAGATTTGGAGCAACTTGAAAAAATCACAAACCAACAGGCTAGAAATATCAAAAAATTAAGAAAAGGTATGTCACGAATGCATAAAATACATATAAATTTATGAACTTAGCATTTACTACCATTAAATATATACAAATCCATTATAAAAAGTTAAAATTTATTGAAACATACAAATACACACAGTACACATGCTATCTGCATTAGAGAGAAATGTAAACAAACATGACGATGCAGTATTAAATCATAATTGTAACTCATGTTTAGCATATTCAAGGTCCTGAGTTCAGTCCCTAATACCAACAGAAAAAACAAATCACAACTGCATAAAATTAACTGTACTCCAATTATTATACTCCATAATAATTTCACAGATACCTCCTGTTGCTATTGCAGTGAGCTCAAGTGTTGAGAGTATCCACTTAAAATGCCCTGCGCAGATTGGATAATCATCTCAACCTGAGCAGTTGTCTTTCCAGTAAATGAAGTCCAACAGTAAAGTAACCACTTGGGGTTTGACTATTTGTCACCATACTTAATACACACAATATACAAAATGTGCATTAATCGATTAATTATGTAAGGATTCTAGTCAACAGCAGGCTATTAGCTTGTGGAGCATCAAAAGGCATTCACAGATCTTCAACTGTGTAGAAGGTGGACACCCCAGCATTGTTCAGATGTCAACTGCGTATTTACCATATACAGTATGTTTTGAAACAAGCATACATTGTAGAAAGGGATAAATTGAGCTAATTAACATATACATTATTTCATATACTTTCTTATAATGAAAATGCTTAAAATCTACTCTCAGCAATTTTTGAGAATAAAATACATTAACACTAGTCACCATGCTATAAAATAGATCTTTTGAGTTTATTACTCCTAACTGAATTGTTGTACCCCAGATAAACATCTCCCCAGTCCTGTTTCCCTCCACCTCCTTCGTCACTTACACTCCTTAGCTAATCTGTACACACTAGTACATTAGTAGTAGAAATCACTAATACAATCATCCCTCAGTATCCATGGGGGACTGAGTATCCTCACCTCCCACCAGACACCAAAATCTGCAGATGTTCCAATTTCTTATGTAAAATGGTGCAGCATTTGCATATAACCTACACACATCCTCCCATATACTTTAAATCATCCCTAGATTAACTGACATCTAATATGATATAAACATTATGTAATTATGTTTATATTAAGCTATATTATCTAGAGACTAAGAAAAATGTCTGCACAAGTTCAGTAAAAATGCAATTTCTTTTGCCTGAATATTGTCAGTGTGGAGTTGGTTGAATCCATGGATACAGAACCCACAGATACAGGTATCCAACTGTACTCACTGTTCTCAAATCACAAGGCTAATGTACATAGGGTAAATTTAAGGAACACATCAGTACATCGCTTCCTATGACTTAGCTACTTGCATCTCTCTCCTTCAGGTTCAATTTATTTCTTCCTAAAGTACATCTTTTTAGTAGTTCCCCCAGCGAAAGTCTATGAATGGTCAAAAATATCCATTTCCCTCTTACCCTTGAACATTACTTTAAAAGGATATGTGCTCAGCACTTTGAAGATATTAATCATCTTCCATGACAAACATCTGCCAGTCTAGACATCTACGTACCTCACTACTTGCTTTATCTTGTTTTCTAGTATTTCACCTACAACCTGCTTAGATACCAATTTATTTTTACTTATACTGCTTGGCATTCCCTGTGCTTCTGGAACTTAAGAACTTAGGCCTTGCATGACGAAAACTTTCGACCACTGTATTTTCTATTTCCTCTTTCTCAAAGCTCATACAAGGCAATACTGGACTTTTTCATTTTAAAGTTCATGAATTTTGACCACTCATTTTCCATCTCCTTTTCCCTCATGTACTGTAGTCCAAGCAATTTCCTAAAATCTCCTTAAAAATCAATAGGTTTTTCTTCAAGTATATCCATTTGGCTGTTTAACCTATCCATTGGGGTTACTATTTAAATTTAATGACCATAATTTTCATTTCTAGAAGTTCTGTTTGGTTCTTTTCCAAATCTGCATGTTCATTTTCCAATCTGTTCTTTCATTATAGTCTTACTTCTTTCATCTCTAATAATTTTCAACAAGCAATCTCTTTTATGTGTCCCATCATCTTTACCTCCTCGGGTACTAATTCTCCTGTTTATAACATCTGCTGGCTTTCCTTCACAGTGATTCACTTCCCTGTGTGGTGGGACCATTTCTATATTTCAAGTTCATCTTTCGAATGAGTTATTACTTCCACGAGAGTCCTAGATTTTTAATTTGCTCTGCAGGGCAGTTTCACGCTTACTTCTAAGGGCTCTATTTGGTTCCATAGTACTGGGCCAGATTTTGTACTACTTTCTCAGTGTGAGAGTTAATTGCACTGGAAGACATGTTAAAGTTGAACCTATCCCCATTATGAGCTGCCACCTTATGTTTACGATGCCCCTTTTTTTATTATCACCACCTCAGGAGGACAGCAAGTTTCTTTGCACTTTCCTAGACTAGGAGACAATGTTTTCTAGGCTTTTTTTTTTTTTCACAGATGGTTTTATGGCAGGTGACCTCAACTCTACCGTCCAAATGAAGTAAAGTCTCTTGCTTCCTCAGAAGACCTACACCAGTCCCTTGAGGCCTGTATCTGGCTCTAGAACCACCACAGGCATGGAGCTCCTGATTACCTCCCTCAAATGGACTTTGCATCTCATTTCTGGCACTTGGGGACTTCCTGGTCTTTCAAGCACAGGAATGCTTTTGTTTGTTCTTGCTAAAATGTGTCCAGTTTCTATGCGTTTATAGCGAGGTGAGGATTTGAGTCCTCTGGCAGCAATGCTGCTACAAACCTCCAGGAGTCACAAAATATAAAACTGAAATAACTTTTCAGAACTGTGATGAACACCATTTGCCACATGACAACAGCCCACAATTTTTCCATCAAGACCAGGTTTCAAATTCAGAAGAATTAAGTACCCCCAGGGCATTTTAAGATCATTTTGTCCCTATGCATTTCAAATGCCTTTGGAGTTCTCTCCTTGCCTGAGAATTTCCACAGTATGAGAACAAATCTGTTGACTCACAGAACTCCAGAGAAGTTGTGCTTAAAAGGATCACCATTTCCTACCTAACCAACAAATCCAATGGCCTTTTCTTGGTTCTCATTCACTTGTCTGCAGCAATAGAGACTGCGCCGATTTTTCTATCCCAATAACTACCGCAGCTCTACTATTTATTATTTTATATCACAACCATTCCCTAACTCAACCCCACTGTTTCCAGAGACTCCGGTCTTCCCCCACAATTTATCCAGTAAATCACAACCAGATTACTATTAAAACCTCTCTAGTCACGTCAACTATTTACACTCCCACTTTGTGCTACAGTGGCTCATTAATTGCTAATGATTTGGGGGAAGGAGTAAAAAAGGCATGATTCCTGTCCACCAAACTGTAAATAACCACAGCAACACCTAATACTTTTTGGTTGTACAGTACTTCATAAGGTGTTAAACACCTTACCTGCAATCGTATCAATCAAGCCTCACAACAGCTATTATGAAGTAGGTACAATTATACAACACTCTTCAGGGATAAAAAAACAAGGCTTAAAGAAGGCTAAGCAACCAATCCAAGTACAGACATCTAGCATGTGGTTGAGTCATTTTCATTTTATGCCAAGCCCATCCTCTTAAATAGTATGCCACACTGTTTCAATGTTTATACCAAAAGCCTCATCCCCTCCTCTCATTGCAAAACTTGCCTATCCGATCAGCATTTTAACACCTCTACAAGGATGTTTTAGGAGTATCTTGTGCCAGCTGGCCATGGTGGCACATGCCTGTAATCCCAGTATTTTGGGAAGCTGCGGAAAGAGGATATCACAAGTTCAGGACCTGTCTGGGCAACTTATCAAGACCCTGCCCAAAACAAAAAAATAAAATAAAATAAAAGGGAGGGGCTAGACACTTAGTTCTGTGCAAATGGCTTGTGTTCAATCTCCACTACCAAGAAAAAGAGTATTTTATGGCAATACATTCAAAACCAGAATCATGACCATACTGTATACACTAAAGCACTAAAGCATACTGTATACACTAAAGCAATCATGACCATACTGTATACACTAAAGTTAGTCAGTGAATCACTGTGCTAACCAACTACTTACACAAGCCAGAACCTGCACGCCACTTTTTTTTCCCAATTTTTATCTTTTTATTGGTACATGTTTGCAGTAACATAATGATTACATTCATCATGCAGAGTTGGTACATGTACATAATACATCTTAATACCTTTTATTTCCCCTTCTCTATTCCCTCTCCCCCTCTATCTCTGGTCCCTTTCCTTTCTGCAAAAGATCTACTTCCCTATTTTCTACTACCTTTATTTTGCTCTATTTATATTTTGGGTTTCTCAGATAAGAGAAACCATGCAATATTTAAGCTTATAGGTGTGATGTATTTCACTTAACATTCTGATCTTAAGGTGTGTGGTGGACTTATTATTGTGGTCAGCTACAGCAGAAATGCCCAGCTGGACTAAGTTGCTGTGGTTCTAGGGATAGAGGATCCACCTGAGGATTGTTGCCAACACAACATAAAGGAGAACGGGAGCAGAAGATAGGTGCCGGCGGTTTCCCAGGAGAAGCTCTGTTGTGGCTGATTCTCCCAAAGGGAACTCAGCTGTTCTCCCTGCAAAAGGACCTTGGGGCCTGTTGTCGAGGGTGCCAACTGTTTGCTTCACGTATCCTGGTTCCAATGTAGATTTCTTCAGCCTTTTAGTGCAGGCACAGACTTACATGAGAGTGCTGTGGGCTCCAGCCCTTGATTGGATCTTGCGGGTCAGGAAATAGACAGATGATCTACACTCTTCCTGCATTTGGCTTGTGTGTGTCACTGCTGTAACCTGTAAATGTACTGTATTAAACCTGCTCTCTTGCAAACCACTGACTCTAGAAAGGTAACTAATTCAAGATACATCAATTTTCTTACAAATTATCCAAGTTTACCCTTACCTTCTATACCCAACCTATTACCAAATCTTGTCCATTTTTTGCCTCATAATCTCTCTCTCCTGTACCCTCTCTCCTGTCTCTAGCACTACCACCACAGGCCAAGTTGCTACTTCCTTCTACCTCCACTGCTGTCACAGCCTAGGTTGTCTGAAGTTACTTGTTCTAGTTTCTTCTACCCATTTTCAATATTGCAATGCATAATGATTTTAAAACACAAATAATGGATAATGATTTTAAAACACAAATTTGATCATTAGACAAATTTTGGACCTGAGACCAAAGCTTTGAATCAATCTTCGTTTCTGGGTCTGAAGCTATGGGAATGCAAAGATTGGCAACAGCTGGGTCTCAGCCACAACGAGAAAACGATCATCAGTCAAGAATGACATCAACAAAGGATTAGAAGCAAACAGAGATGATAAAAAGTCAGTACCTGAAAGTTTGGCTTGCTTTTGCTTCTCTGTGGTAGTAGGGATCAAAACCAAAGCCTCTTGCACTGGAGCACATGGCTCCTGTTATATCTGAGGCAGAACTGAATCTTAAACTTGCCCAAATTTCAAGGTATCCTTCTGGTTACACTGTGATGCTTCTGGGTCCCTCCAATACAGTCCTTTTTTTCCTTTAGTAGTTCAGACTGTGTGTCTAACTTGCTTAGCTAAGCCAAATAGCTTAGAAAAGCCTGGATGATAGATACACTTTTAAAAAAGAAAGTGTGCCTACCAGGTAAACAGAAAATAAATTCTACATAAAAATACTTTGGCCAGCAAATATATTAAATATGCTCAATGTTTGTAAACTCATGTATCCCTGCTTTTAAAGGTGTTACATGAAATACTTTAGCACAAGTACCATGCTTTATGTTTTGCAAATGATCGCAGCTTACTCCAAGAACTGAATAATGCTGAATAAAAAAGTACAAGTAGAAACATGATTGTACAATAATATTAGTAATAAATTTGCATCCCTGGAAACTTATTCCCTTTGGGAATAGTTTATACAGTCATTCATACAAATAAAATCTTTTTCTAGTGTCACAGTACATTCTGTTTCCTGACTGTGATCTTACATTGTCAGGAATTACAAACTCACCAAACTCTTAGCCAAAAACAGTATTAAAAAAAAAAATGGAGAAGTGGTGTACCATGAAAGAAAAAAATTAGCTGTGGAAACCAGAGATTATACCCTATATAAACACTTTTTCTGTTGCCATCTGGTGGTTCATGTATAAAATCAATGCTGACGTCCATGTGTACAAGAGCTTGGTCACACAATCAAGACCTCTTTCATTCTTTTTGCACTACATCAAATACCCAGGGAGAAATCAAGATAGAATTACCCTTCACTCTGAAAACAGGCTCCTCTCTTGTGAGAAAACCACAAATACACACAAAATAACTCCAGTTGATCCACCCTCAGTTGTACAAAATAACTTAACAGAAATCTGAAATATATGTCTAACTAGCAGGCTTTTCATTAAAATTCCTGCCACTAGTTATTTTACATAGAAGCAAGCACTGGAGTTTCCCATGCATCCCTATTCCTTCCCAAGTCACTAAGGCCATTCTTTGGTTAACTTCCCCATATTGTGGAAAGACCATGTATCTCTATAAAATCCAACTTTCAAACCTCTCATGGTAAAGAATTTGGTCTAGAGTACAGAGAAAAGTTCTAAAAGGAAGAAAAACAATAAAACATTGCACTCAATACTTACTTTGTCTTTGTAATAATCAGTCCCAGGGTCTAGCCCATTCTCTAATGCCCACATCTCCAAAGATGGACTCCATCAATATAATAATTAAAAAAAAAAAAAACGCAAGCCAAAAATACTCCAGTAACTATAGTCTCAGCCCATGCTCAACAAACTAATCTCCAAAGATTAGTAAATTAATAGATTTACTTGACTGACATGTCAGTTGTCAAGAAATTGGATTATTTAATTGATAGCTGTTAACTTCACTAGACATTGAGTATCAGCAGAATGCCAGCTAAGCCTGTTAAAGTGAAAAATAACTGTTGTGTTAATTTTAAAGACCTTTTGATTTACTAAAAGTCCCTAATGAAGACAATTAAACCAACATTAGGCTGAGCACAGAAATATCAACAGACACCATCTACTAATCTCTATAATTACTGATGGTCACTATCCCACCAATATGAACAACCTTATAACCATGATTATTTCATTTCTTTTTAAATTTCTCACAGTATTAATTGTCCCCAATGAATTTGATTAGTCTTGCCCTTTCCTCATCTGGTCATTCAGATAAATAAGCATCTCCTATTTTAAGAAAATTTATTTCTCCAAACTTCAGGTTATACTGACAAATTATGGCACTAATTGGTTTTACAGAACCTAAAACTCTGAGCATGAACCAGTTTCAGAGTAGAGTAAATGCATCGTGTGTTAGATGGCAGCACCTAAGGAGAAATACTATATTGCACCTCAGTTGTTTTCAACATTGTAAACACACTGCAAAAGTAAAATGAATAGAAGTAGCTCCTAAGAGCAAAGACATATGGAGTTACAGAATCCCCAGACAGGAGACACAGAGAATCTGGCGAAGGGCAGAAAGGATATAACATACAGAAGTTCAGAGAATCAGAGCAGAACGATTTTGAACACCTAGTCTAACTTCCTTCTTTACAGGTAATAAAACAGACTCGGAGAGGCTCACAGACTTGCTCATATTCCAAGGTGGTTTCAGAATGATGTAAAATCAGGGCTACTGACACTTAGCCAATGCCTTTTCTGTTTGCCACATCCATGTTTCTAGGGAAAATAAGTCTCATTACTACAATACCCACAGCATGTTGGAACTAGGCTGATGCAATGAGTCTCTGGCTTTAGAGTTGCCTGTGAGGATGCCAAACCACACCAAATACTCAAACGAGTTTCATAAATCAATGTTCCCACAGTATTTATTTCTGTATTAGGATATAATAAAAAGTGTTAAGGTAATGAAGCTATGAAACGAATAATTTCTCCAGAACAGGTCTCAGATATAGGACCAACAACTGGCAAGCAGTTATCTATCCAACTATGATAGACTTTTGCATTTCAGTTATTTGCTCAAGAGCTTATTACTGTAATTTTTATGTGCTACCATAGGATGGCAGAAGGTGCCACACTTGTAGTCCTGATAAAATACATTCTCCCTCAAGATTATGGGTACAAATGTTTATGCCCTTTTTACTTAAAGTGATATACAAACTTAAGGAACAACTTAAGAAAATATCTTACAGAAATGGTGAAGTAAAATTAATCACAACAAAAGAGAGTATGTATAAGAATATACTCAATTGCATTAGGAAGAAATGTACCATTGCTAACCAAGAATATTTAACCAAACAATAAAATATGTCAGTGTCTTATGTTTAAACAATTCTCCAACTCTTCTTCATACTATCTGTTTCCATTTATTTTCATTCCCCACCTCAGCTTCACTCAACTTCCATGCATTTAATGGAAGAGGTCTACTCTACCACAACAACCATTTTCTTCTTAGAAAAATTTAAGCTATGACATAGTCAAACCCAGTCTCTATGTTTTCCTCTTTATTTTCCTCTCCAGTTTTGATCAACATTAGTAGTCTGATTTCTGGGACATCCTGAGAAAGATCAGGAAACAGGCAGAAAGACACTACATGCTGCAAACTTCTGCCACCTCGAACACCAAATCCCACATATTAACAAAAATTAGGCAAAGACTCTTAGGATGAAAATATAGGCTGGGGACTTAGTTCAGTGGTTAGGGTGCTTGCCTTACAAGCACAAGGCCCTGAGTTCGATCCCTAGCACCAAAAAAAGAGAAAATATAAAGGCAATTTATAGGTAGACTTTAAGTGCAAAGTCTCATTTGATATCACTTAATTACAAGATTAACTTGCAGCCTTCCACTTTGTTTTACCACAATGTCTGAGGGTAGAGGAAACTTCTTAGCCAGGTACTGTCCCAGCACATACCCGAACTTAACCATTGATAAAATGCATGCTAAAGTAAACTAATAAATGAAAGAAATGTATCTTACAAATCCCACCTCTTTGTTAAATTCTTGTACTAAAATACAGACAAAATGAATTTTTCAAATGTTGCACAAAGAAATGATTGAGTCACTCCTATTGGTTCATTCTCGGGAAGTGAAACCAATGCCAACAGACTGCCACAACACACACTCAGCTAGAATTCCAGTTATGCTATGAATAAAAACTGGGAGGAGAGAGATGCACCAGAATGATGACAGCCATTTTATTAGGAGAGAAGGGTGGGTACGAAGAAGCTATGCACATTTCTCAGTCTTCCAAGTTATTGTCTTTTAAATCATAAGTCTAAGGTTATATACCTGAAATTTGAAGTAATTCAATACGGTATTTGAAAACACTGTTCACCATCTTCCAGTAATGTGAATCAGACTTCCACTTTCCCTTACAAAAGCAGAGGCTACATGGCAGACACGCCAGTCCAGGGGCTGTAAACACCAGCCCAGGGATTATGTTCAGAGACTAGGGATCAGGCTTTTCTTTCTGGCTCCACCACTGGTGGTCCTGGTAAAATTAGTTAACAGCTCAGTGCCTCAGTTTCCTCACAAATAAAATGAGAGAAACACTGCCTGCTTCTCAGGGTTTCTAAAGACTAAATGAGCTCATGGCGCTTGGCATATAAGGGGTCACTGAAAGAGACCTACAGTTGGTAACTGCTTATTATTAAGCTTCCAAAATAGCTACCAACAAGAGACTAGCTGCCAGCTGTTAAGTATGCAGTGATCTAACAAGGTTTAATTCAGTACGTATCTGAGCACTTTGTAAGCATTAATAGTCTAGTGAAGCAAGTGGTCTGGAACCCAAGTCAAAACTCAAACTAAATTGTGAGGGGGAGGGTGCTCAGGAAGAGGGGAAACAAAGTAATTCTAGTTTCCCGGAAAGCAATAAAGGCCCAAAAGGAAGCTAGATTTGTAGTGACCCCAATTAACATTGTTTGGTAATTTTCCCACCCATAAGATGGCAGAAAAGCATAATTAGTAGGTACTACTAGACCAGAGAAAAGTGGTGCAGACCACAGGAAATCAGTGGGAGGATGACAGAGAATTGGGTAAGATTACGGGATTAGACAAAACAAGAATAGAAACTCAACAAAGATATAACATGTCTTGAGTTTTGCAAAATGCACACTTTTCAGAACCAACAGGTCTGAGGTAGAGCACAGGTGACGGTTTCTCAAATTTTATTGGTGATTCTGATGCCCCAGATAGCACAAAGCGAGTTCACTAATTTCGCAGGAATGAATAGAACACGTGACTAAAATGCAGATTAGAACATTTAAATCATGAACCTGGATCAGGTGTAAGTGAAGATAGGCTCCAGACCCACAAAAGTCACTGGATTTTGGAGGCAGGGAGAAAATGATAGGCCCAGGACAAGGTTAAAAGGGAAACGGATTCATGTGATCTCATTTGATACAGCTAGAACTGTGGTTCTCAGACTTGCCGAAACACCACAATTACCTGGGGAGGCTCAAAAGCTTGTTCCCCAGGTCACAACAGACTCTGAAAGAGAAAGCCAGACATCAGCATTGTTTAAAGCCCCCAGGTGATTCCAACATACAACCAAGATTGCAAAACACCGCGTTAGAAAGTTTTCAGGAAATCCACAGGCAACTTAGTTGGGGGTGGGGGGCAGTAGGTTAATGGCTCACCAATGGCAGCCTAAGTGAGAATCACCTGGAAAGCAAGCTGTGGCTCAGCAGAAAAGGAGCTGGTCCTCCAGGGGCTTACCAAATACCACAGGTGACTGGTGCACAGCAATGCTTGAGAATCACTGGGCCAGGTGACTGGAAATAGCTCCAAATGACAAACTGAGGGCTCTCAACAGACCGAGGCATTCCTATCCTTCTAGGCCTGATGAGCACAGCTCATTACCTGAGTTGTAATAAATATTACAGAATAAACCAAAAAAAAAAAGTCCACCAGTATAAAGCAAAAGGCACCACACACTTCATGTATGTGATACTTATGATGTATCCTTTGCCTCAGAAGTCAACTTTCCAAACCACTCACTGCTGGCCTCTTGGTGGATAGCATAAAGAAAGCATGCATTGCCACCTGCCTTTCAGAATTAAAAACTTAGCTTTTGAAGAATCTAGAGAAGCCACCAAAAAACACACACCAGTAAGCAGCATATGCGACAGGAATTCTTGTTAACATGCAGAAAGAAGAAACTCTTGTACATATTAAAGTTACACATGTAAGGTCGGAGCCTGGCGTTTCATATAACGGTCAATTACATACCTCTGCTTGTAACTTCTTCAATAACATATGTAACTTTTACTAAACAATGTTGCCCTTTTTTTCCCCTAGCTATCCTGACTGCCTACCCACATGACAGGCCAGAAGAAGAAAACACTTAGAAAAATCAGGAAATCACCTAGCTACATGACCACTTTTAACTTAGGACTTAATCTGTTCAGAATGTTACACTGTATCTGGTAATATTCAGGAGAATGCATTTCTGTGCATATGACCAACTCATCATCCCATCTCGCAGCACCAGAATTTTCATTTTCAAGATACATGAGCCTGGGGCTGGGGATTTAGCTCAGTGATTAGAGTGCTTGCCTTGCAAGCACAAGGGCCTGAGTTCGATCCCCAGCACCACAAAAAAAAAAAAAAAAAAAAAGATACATGAGCCTTTGTCAAATGGTGACATCTCCTCTGTAATATGAATTTTCAATGATATAAAAAATGATGGATATATTATACATTTCACAGAGAACAGAAACCTGTCAATGAATTTAAAATTTGTGGCAATCTATTTGAAATCATACACTAAAAGATCTGTACACTTCCATAAGCCATATAAACGTAAAACAGGTACCAATGTTTTTACTGGCATCCAGAAATAAATATTCCTCCCTAAGTTTGACTGTTACATTAGTACATTCTTTAATTTAATGATTTTAATTAACATTTCAGTTGAAAAACCGCAACACTTCATACAGCCTTCAAAATGCAACTGATGAAAACTTTAATTCCGTGTAACGTTTCAAATCAAAGCCAGGGGCAGATTTTTTCACCACCACTGGACTGTTACAAATCTTACTCCAAGTTTACAGTAAGCTACTCTTTTTAAAGAAGAAAAACAAAGAAAAAACTTAATAAACACTACTTTCCATCTAAAGGGCATCCTAAGCGTTTAGATTTCTTCACTTGAAGCTGGCTTCTCTGACAATCCACAGATTCCATTCTACAAAATGACTTAATAAGTGTTTGTCTTCCAGACTAAGTCATTAAGCAAAACAAGCGCAAATAAGTAAAATGAAAATTTTACAAGGAATACAGAAGTTAAATTAACCGGAAATGTGATTTGTTTTCATGTAACAAAACGTGAAAGGAGGAATTTACTAAACCCTGAGGGGATGCTGACAACTCAGATAATAGATGAGCATTAAGTTATTACAAGGTTATTACATTTAAGTCATTATATGTTGCCACACATAAACCATCTTCACAAGACACAGAACACTGCTCATTTTAAACTGGATGTTCCCACCTTCCTTGAAATCAGAACACCCAGTTCTTTACTGGGGTAGTAGTATTCCAGGACACAGGAAATGAACGGCAGTTAATTCTTCTAAAGCTGCCAACAGCAAAAGAGGTTCACTAATCGGTTTTAAAGACCCCACCAGAAGGGCGTGTTATATGTCATAGTCGCCGCACCCCCCCCCACCCGCGCCAGCATTCACTGCAAACAGGACGCTGACAGGAGCATAATACTGATTGTGGGAATTGAGATTTACAGAGGGGGTGGCGGTCCTTTCAAAAGCGATTCCACCTCCGTTTTCAAAAGGTCATTTGCAATCTGCAGATCTTCGTTCCCTATTTTACAGATCACCACTGTATTCTAAACAGAAGCCAACAGAGGGAGGAAAACAAAGCCGGAGCGGCAAAGCTGTGGGCTCCGAAAGTTTTTGCTCCACCGACCGTACAGCACCCACTTGGGGTCGGGCCCCCAGAACCTGGGGTCCAGGGGTGGCTGGGGCCCTGGGGAGAGCCTGGAAAGGGCGACTAGCAGTGAGTGACACTTGACATCTGGAAGTCCACCACAAATGTCACTCATGGGTAACAAGACTCTGCGGTGCAAAGACAAATACAAATCAACCCATGTCCAATCAGTGCAATGGGACGGAGCTCCTGCGTTCTCCTAAGAAGCGCACGGATGGATGGGGCTCAACTTTAGAGATGGGGGCGGGGGATTCGCCTTAAAAAAAAAAAAAAGGCAGCAACGGGGAGCATCCTCCAGCTAGCTCAGTTTCCCTCTCCTCTGACTCCTGCCCGAACGAGAAGGCACACCGCACTAACCCCTCGGGGGCCTCCAGCCCCAACGGTCCGCAGTCCTGACCCGGTCACTCCGAGCGAGCCCGGCTCGGGGACCCGAAAGCTGGCGCGGGTGAAGTTCGCGACGCCGCGTCCTCGGGGGTGCGCCCCCGGCCCGCCCCCGCCCGAGACGGCGCCCCCGCCCGCGACCCCCGCGCCTACCTTGCGCCAGCGCCCGCAGCAAGTGCATCTGGAGCGCGAGCAGCGCCCACCACCCGCGGCGGCCCGGGCCGAACTTTGCCGCCCGCCGCCCCGCGTCCCGGCCGGGGGTCTCGGGGTCGCGGCCGGGCGGAGTCCCCCGCGGCCGCCCCGGGCCCGCGCGCTCAGGGGGAGCCGCGCCGCCGCCCCCGGCCATGCCGAGCAGCCGCCGCCACCCGGCGCCGCGGGACGGGCAGGGGACGCGGGGCGGCCGCCGACGCGGGAGCGCGCCCCCGGCTGAGGGGCGGCGTCCGGGCCGCGCGAGAGGGGACGAGGAGAAGTTGTCAGCGAGGAAGCACCCGCCGCCGCTCGCCGGGCTCGCAGCGCTCTCGGAGGGGCCGCGGGCGCTGAGGAGCCTCCGTCGCCACCGCCCGCGCCCGGCGCTGAGGAGAAAGTGCGCCCGCCCGCGCGCCGGCTCTCGCCGCGGCCGCCGCGCCCCATTCACAGCCCGGCCGCACGCGCCGCCCGCGCCCGGCGCCCGCCACTGATTGGCCGAGGGAGGCGGCTCGGCGCCCGGGACCCGCCCCCTCGGCGCTCGCTGGTTTTCAAACTCGCCGCGCCCGCCCGCCTGCAATTTCGCGCCGGCCCGGGCGCTCGGCTCAGGCGGCTTCCCGCGCCGGCTGCGCCCTCTAGGGACCCGCGGCGGAGACTGCAGGCTGCGCCGTCTCCGCACGCGCTCCCCGGCGGGCTCGCAGGCAGGGAGGTGCCGCTTCCCAGGGCCCGCGGCGGGGCGGGGCGGCGCCCAGGTGTGGCGGGCCCAGGTGTGGCGGGGCGGGTGGGAGCGGGCCCAGGTGCAGCAGGACGCGCGCGGGCGCTGCGGGGACTTCGCGCGGTGAGCAGTGGGCACGCGCCTCGGGAGCCGCCCTGCGCCCACCCGCGGGCTGCGGGCCGGGTGGCTACGCGCCAAGTTGCTGTAATTGCAAACAGACGCGATCGGGTTTTCAATGCGTGGCAACGCGAGGCACCCCGGTGTGCAAACCCACCGCCTGCTCGGACGAGTGGACACGGCTCTGGGGAGGCGTCCAAGGTCACGTTTGGCCGGAGGACAACAGCACTGGCCCCTGCCAGCCCCGGGGTGGGCGGATGGCGGCAGTGCCTGCAGGGAAGGGGCTCCCGGCTTGGGCCCGGGGAATGCGCGGGCGTGGGGCGCAGGGCGTGGGGGCGGGGATGGGCGCGGACGCTCGGCAGCATGTGGTAAGCATTAGCCGAGTTTATGGGGTGAACTAAGCGCTCTGCAGCTGAGAGGCCAACATTTTCGTGGGAGGAGGCCTGGAAGGTGACAGCCTGAGGCTGCTGAGAGTTGGCCGGGAGGAGCCTGGGGGCGCTGAAGGTGATTGAGAGAGGTCATGGATGTCGGGAAGGCCAAGGGTCGCAGAGTGCGCCCAGCACGGTGCTGTCTCTGAACAAGCACTCGCACTCAGCGCTGACTTGCTGGTATTGTCAGGTTTATCGTCCCAGGCGGGAGGGTGGGGATCAGGTCACTGCGGCCACGTCTGTGAGCCGGAGCTAGCTCCTGCTGGCAGAGCACCGGTGCTGCGAGCTAGCTGTTCTAGGCTCTCTACACGCCCGTGTCTGTTGTCTTAACCCTGAAGAAACTGTGGGGAAACGGAGGCCTGGGCAGCAGCCTGATGGAGGAGATGGGTTAGGAGCTACATCTGAGCCACCCAACCCCCACCCCAACCCTTCAGCTCTGTGCTAGGAAGAGCAAAAGGGCTAAATGCAGCCCAAAGATGCCGTTCTCAGAGCGTAGTGAGGGCTGCTAAGTGGGCACCGTGTCCAAAGCCCCAGTAGCCTCTGGACATGTGGATGAGACTAGGCGTGGGGAAGTGCTTTTATTTTCCTGCTGCCAGCCGTGTGTGCTTCTTCAAACTTACAAGATTACACGAACGTCTAGGGGAGAAAACCTACTTCCGTTGGGCACTTACTGTGGGTCAGCCCTGGGCAGCAGCACCATGACTCTCATGTGTGAGAGGTGCCGTCACTAATACCGATGGGGAAACTAAAGCTTGTAGAGATGTACTGATGGGCCCAAGGTCAGGAGCTGAAATCCTGCCCTCTCCATTCTAAGCACTTCTGCTTTGCTCAGAAATGGGCGTAGGGTTGAGGGGAGGATGTACCAGTACAGCAGATCAGGGCTTGGAGGGCTTAGTCCTGCTCTTTCAAGTTGTGAAATATGGCCAAGTTGCTGGCTCTAAATTCCTGGGGAAAGTTAGGAATAATTCCCATCTCACAAGGATGTCTCAAGAAAGTGAGCTAATTCACACTCCATTAGTGCTAGTCTTTCTCACTAATGATTGTGGTAAACCACCCTCCCTCCCCCCACCAGTTATGTTTGGTCCACACTTAACTATTCATTTCAAATAGCAGTACATGCCCACGTACCCTTACTGTACAGGAATGAGTATGATTCAGGCAGATGCTTGATTTTAGGACACTCCAAAAATGTCTGGAGCCTCTTTTGCTGTGATTTATTTTGCAGTTAGCAGAAAGCTTCATGGAAACTTACTTGGAAATTGGAAAGCCAAGTCAGTATATGGTAGGTTAGAAGAGATCGATGACATCACTGCTACTAGAGATGGTCTGGAGACCCCTCTGGGAAATTTTTTATTCCAATATCATCCTGGGGAAATAAGGCTCTATTACCATCTCCATTCTGCAATAGAAAAAACGAAGACAGGAAAGTTTAATATATGCAAACCAACTGTGCTGAAGCCAGAATGAAAATCTAGCTGTCTAAAGTCCTGGTCTAAGACCACCCCCTCCACTGCCCCCACCTGGCTATGCTGCCCTTTACAAGACCTATTTGACGAGTGTATTTAGGCGAAGCTGTTCTTTCTCAAAAAATAATAATAATAAAAGAAACCCTTTTGTAATACTGGGGAGGGGAGCTAGCCAGGGCAGGGTTAGAATATTTCTGCCCAAAAGATCAATTGCTCTTTCACCTCAATTTTACCCAGCCCAACAAGGCCTCAAGAAGTGAGTATTTTGTACTTATACATGTGACTTTAAAAATCTTTAGCCATATATTCTAAATGGCTATGAGGCGAAGGGATGTTACTCCATAAAAGCTGACTGATTTTTCTTTTTAAAAATGTGAGACTGTGTCCTAATTTCCGAAATAAAAAGGGTTCCCCCTGCTTAATTAAAGAGCAGAACATTTCCAAATAAATGGTAATTTAAGTGGAATTAGGATGATCACTGAGCCCACCAAAGTTTTCCTCTTGTCAGAATTTAAAACCTGACTAGTCCCGGAATGGCCCATGGTCATCAGCCCCACTGGGGAGCTCGTCCAAAATACACATTCTCAGGCTGGTCCTGGACCCACAGAACCAAATTTGCACTTAAGCAAGACCTTCTAGTGATTCCTGTGTTACGTTAAAATTTGAGAGTCAGTATTACTCCCTTTATGTCTGGTAGGAATTTAACAAATCAGTGAAGATACCTGTATTTTGTCTTCTCATATCTTCCTGTCTGCTTTACTCCTTTTACATCGTTCTGTATTTTCCTCCTCCCCCTTATAGTCCATGAGGTAAACAGGTAAACGGAAAGTTTTACCAATGAAAGAATTAGAGTGTTTTAAGAGGAAAATATGCAACTTTCTGAAATATTAATACAGCAACTGTATACACGTTTAAAAACAAAACAAAAAAAATCTTTATGGTACCGTGGGGGAAAACCTGGAAAAAGCATTAATATCTACATAAATAGCTTTTTTTAAAATAAGAAAAATAGATGAACAGATGAGCAAAGAAAATAAATAGGCAAGTTTGAGAAATACAAAAGGAAGACAAACGTTTGAGAAAAGGCCCAAAGAAATTGATCCAAAGAATGAAAAATTAAAGCAATAGAGCTTTTTTAGAAATGGCAAAGGTTGGGAAGGGTTTGTGGAAATGGGCATTCATATATTCTTGGTGGAAGTATAAATTAAACAGCCATTCTGAGTAGAAACCCACAATCCATAGCTAAACTTTAAATATGAATTACCTTAGAGTGAGTCAGTTTATCTCACTAATGTGTTACACTCTATGTGTAAGGTTTTATGTTGCAGCATTGCCAATCATCACAAAAAAGTATGATATGGTACATCCTCGTGATAAATTTCAATGACTGCTAAAAGAATAAAAGTATAGAGTTAAAAGACTTGTTGCAGAAAAGTCTTCTATGGACAGTTAAATATTTTCATATATATATATATATATATATATATATATATGAATGATCTCATTTGTTTTTTGTGTTTCTGAAAGAATGAACACCAAACTCATAATAGGGTCTCTTTCAGGGGACATGGAATTCGACATTTTCTGTATTTCTTAAATTTTCTAATGTGAGTATATATTTTATAAACCTAACAAAGTGTGTTTTCAAAAAGTAGATGGTGATGAGCCTAATAAGTTATGTTAGACCTATAGCTCATTAAGAAATGTCCCTCATGGGTTCTCATTGATTCTTCTGAGAAAAATAATCCCCAATCCTGTTAGAAGGCAAGTTACAGCATGCACATGTCCACAGGGCAAAGCTGTGCTCCCCCACGTGCACACCAAGGCCAGGGCTTCCTCGCACCTGCTTCCTGGTCTCTCCTGATGGGAATGCTACCCTCAGGACACCTCAGTGGTTCGCTCTCAGATCCCTGCCAACTGCTAATCCCAGCTTTAGTCTCACCTTTGTTCTGTTGCCCAGCAACCCATAAATGAGTGGGGAGCAGCTACAGGTGCTGCCTTTGGGCCCTAATGGGAAGTCGGCTTTGGTTACCTTAGAGCCCACAGAGTCTCCAGAAAACATTTTTAGGAGCTTAAATCTCATGAAATGCTCCTATGAGGGAAGCTGTGAAAAAGACAAGTGCTAGAAATACACCAAGCCTCCAAAAATGCCTGTCAGCTTCCTTACCTTTAAGGCTGCTTCCGATGAGTGTAGCACAGGTTCCTAATGTGTGGTCTCTAGACAGCCTCACTGGCGGCACCCCAAACTATGGAATCAGAAACTTGGGTTGGAGCCAGGAACTGGTTGAACAAACCATCCAGGTAGTACTACACACTCAAGTCTGATCATCATGGGTGGAAAGTAATTCCTTCCCTTTTCTCCAGCAAGTATTTATCAAATACCTGATTTGTGCCAACTCCAGTGCAGTACTACAGGGAAACAGTAATTGCATGATAAACAGAAGCACTTAAGGGAACATCTCAAAAGGGACCTGTAGCCTTGGGGAGTCTGAGTTTTCCAGGGGAAGTAACATCTAAACTGAGACTTTCAGGATAAATGAGATGGAATCAACAGCCAGGAGGACAGGGTGCTCCAGATGGAGGGACTGTCAGGCCCAAAAGTGCAGAGTGCAACTCACAGCACAAGAGCACTGGAGGACCATGAAGGCTTTAGAACAGGGGAGTTACATAATCAGACTTTTTTTTAGGGTTCTGGGTTGGCTTTGGGCAAGAGTAGAAGCCAGGAGACCAGCTAGAGATGGACCATCACTGCAATTTAATTACAAGTAGCAGTGGCAGGAAGAGTAAGAGAGAAGAGGCAGGCTGGGGATTTAGCTCAGTGGTTAGAGTGCTTGCCTCACATGTGCAAGGCCCTGAGTTTGATCCCCTGCACCAAAAATAAAAAGAGAGAGAGAGAGAAGAGGCAGCTCAGCCCTGTGGAGGTCACTGGTCGGGTGCTGGTTTTTATCTCTCAGAAAAGCCACGACTTTTGAAGGGTTGGGGAGGTATTTAGGAGAAGGACCCATAGCGAAGAAAAGCCACTGTCCAGAATAGCATCCTATTTCCTGACTTACTACTTGTTTGACTTCATAAGGGAGGAAACACAAGTGGATGGACAGGGGTACAGAGGATACTTCCCAGTTCAATGCTGAATCTGTCGAATTTCATGTATCTGTGAGACATTGGTCCTCAGGACCGCTACACACATGGCTGTTGGAGTTTACAGCAGAGAAGGAAGCAAAGGAAGATACTGGCATCGAGGCCATCTGCAGATGCAAAGTAGCAGTGGTGAGCAGTTAAGGACCGAAAGGTGACCTATAGGTGTAGTGACAAGGTTGTCCTCACAGATCCCAGCACAGCAATTTCAGTGGGAACTTGAGCCAGCCTAAGGAGGGAGAGGAGTGAGCAAGAGGTGGAGATGACATTGTGAGAAGCATTGTGCAACGGTGAGGCAGAAAATGGTCAGGGGGGTGTGGCCATGAGGAGTGTTTGTTTCCTGTAGAAAGGGGCACCAGGATGAGGGTTGATGAACAGTCCACTCTGAAACCTCTGGGAATGCCTTACGATGTGGAGGTTCAACCTGAGGCAGAGGAGATGGCACCGCCGTGCTGGGAGAATTATCAGGTGAAATCGAGGGAGATATACCCGTCTCTGTCTCTCTCCTGTTGAATGTAAAAGAGAGAATTGCAGCTTTCAAAAGTAGGACCAGGATTCGGAAGTTTTGAGATATTTACTTTGGAGAAAGGGAGAAACCTTAGCAAAAGGATTCAACAGACGTCCCTTCTCTGATTTTCACGTAAGCACTTTAATCCCCACAACAATCCCTCTGTGACGGGAAGTTTGTTTTTCCGTTATATACTGAGACAGAGGTAAGTTTTTTTTTCTTTCCCTGCAGTTCAGGGAATGAACCCAGGACCTTGCATGTGTTAGGCAAATGCTCTACACCCTCAGCCCTTCGGTTGATTTAAATGAGAACCACACAGTCAGAGATAGAGGTGGGATTTGAACCTATGTCTACCAGTGCTGTCTCCTTCTTGTATGGGAGGCAGGACAAAGGTGGTACAGACAGTACCCTGAAAACTTAGTAGGAGCGATCCAAAGGAGCATTTTGTTTAAAAGCATCTAGGGCAGGACCCTGAAAACTTAGCAGAAGGGATCTTAAAGAGTATCTTATTTAAAAGAGGAAATTTAAAAATAAATAAGAGAGGTGGTTTAAAGCCAAAAGAGAGCTATCTTACCTCACTTTGAGGATAAGGTGTGGAAGTGATGGTCTCCCAGAACTAGAAGGGACAGTCGCTACTGGTCTCCACACTCTCGAGGTCCACTCACTGAGGTACTCTGCTCTCCGAGTCACCCCTCAAGGTCATTCCACCTGGAGAAATTTCTCGCTACCACAGAGGCCTCCCTTGCACTGAACTGTAACCAGCCTTCCTGCAGCATCCACCCACAGGTCCTTATTTTGTACTCTGAAGCTGTGCCCAAGTGACACCACGATCTCCCCAGTGCCCCAAACAGCATATGGGGCACTGTGGACAATAAACAATCTGTTAAAAGTATAAAGAGCGGATGACACTCTGATCAAATATTGTGAGGACTGAGTTTTAATCTTAACTCCTCCATTAAACTGACTTTTGAGCCAGTTTCACCATTAACCAGCTGAGTAACTCTAAATAACCGCCGTTGACTTTATAGGCTTCAGTTTTGTCTTCCCAAAATGCAATGTAAGATGATCACTATGCTCACTGGTTCTGGAATCAAGACTTCAGTCAGGGGATAGCAGGGAAATGGCTAGAGACTAGACTCTTCTGGAACCTCTTCATGCATGTGCCTGGTGCTGGAGCTGGGCTTACCTGCAGACTAGACTCCATGACTTCCAGTGACTTCTCTGTGTGGCTTGACTTCCTCACAACATGGCAGCTGGATTCTGAGAAGGGATAGTGGAGAGGGAGCATCCTAAAGTTGCATGGCCCTTTCTGACTTGGACTTGAGATCTTGCACCCTCACATCAGCTCCCTGTATTGGTTGTGAGCAAGACATTAAGGCCAACGCAGATTTAAGAGGATGGGGAGTTAGATTCTGTCTCTTGCTGTAAGAGTTAGATTCTCTTCTCACCTGCAGAAGAACACACAAGATACGAGCCTGGAGTGTGCATTAGAAGCTGATGAGAACAGGTTACAAACAGAGAGCCCTCCACATCAGCCAGTCCTTCTATCGCCTGAGGGTGGTAGGCTGAATTGTGTCCTCCCAAAATTCATATGTTGAAACTCTAATCCTCAGTATCTGGGAATATGACCACATCTGGAGACAGGGCTTTAAAAGAGGTGATTAAGTTAAAATAAGTTCATTAAGATGAACCCTAATCCAATATGATCAGTGTCTTTTATTTTATTTATTTATTTGGGGAGTAGGTTCTGGGGATCGAATCCAGTGCCTTTGCACTGAGTGACATCCCCAGTCTTTTTTGCTTTTTGTTTTGTTCTTGTTTTTGTTTTTTGTTTTTGTTTTCGAGACAGCATCTTACTCAATCACTAAATTCCCCGGGCTGGGCTCAAACTTGTGATCCTCCTGCCTCAGTTTCCCAGAGTGCTGGGATTACAGGCATGTGCCACCATGTCCAACTTGATTGGTGTCTTTATAGGAAGAGGCTTTTAGAACATAGACATGCAGAAGGAAGAGCATGAGAAGACACAGGGAGAAGATGGCATCTCCAAGCCACAGAGTGAGGCCTCAGGAAATACAGCCTGCCTATGCCTCGATCTTGGACTTACGGCCTCCACAACTGAGTGAAAGTAAACGTCTGCTGCTCGGGCCGCTCAGTCTGTGTTCGTTACAGCAGCCCTGGTGGGTTGATCCGGGGAGTGGCCATGTACCTTAGCCATGTGGACGTAGTCCGTGAGAATGGCCACGCAGTGAGGTACAGGGCCTGCCATTCTTGCCTGAGAGATGTTTTCTTACGTGTAAGTGCTTCTTGGCATGTTAGTCTGAACAGGGAAATTTATTATGTGGGTTTTTCAATTATGTCAGTTTACCTCCAATTTGCTTTCTAACCATTCATGTTTTTTCCTTCACTTATGAGGTCTAGAATCCTTGGAGAGAAATATAGGGCTTTGTGTATAGATTTTACTTTTCACTCTTCTGTGTTATAGTCAAATAGGAAGTGAAACTGAGAGTAGATCTATGCCATCATTCTGAAGTTACTAGCTGGAAGATATGTGTGACTGCAGAGTCACATGAAGACTATAATTTGGAGATATATATGTATGAAAAGCCTTGAGAATGTTCACGTTCTTTGTCTCAAAATTATACCTCAATAAGTATGTCTTTCAAATAGTTGAAAATGTGAAGATCCATATGTATAATAATGGTTATCTCTGAATAATTATAAGAGGAAAAATTAGAGGCAACCAAAATGTCTAAGAGTAGGAATTATTACACATTGTGGTTTATTCACTTCATGGAATACTGTGAAATAATTAAATTTATATTTTCAAAGAATATTTAACAGCATGGGAAAGTGAACAAGAGAGCCTGAGTGGAAAAAGTTGTGCATGACATTTTTCTCTTGCGAAGTTTGGAATACATAGGTATATATTGAAGGAAGAGATGGATGGGTGGGTAGGTGAGTGGGTGGATGAATGGAAGGAAGAAAGGATAGAAGGACGGATGGAAGGAAGGAAGGAAGGGAGGGAAGAAGGAAGGAAGGAAGGAAGGAAGGAAAGGAGGGAGGAGATGCACCAAAATTCCTATATAGAATTGTAGGTGGATGTTATGGTTTATAGCTAGATGCCCACTAGCTCACTTCAGCAGCACATTTGCTAGTATAACTAGATGCCCCCTAAAGCCTTATGTGCTCCTAGGTGGGGTTTTGGATACATGATTGGATCATGGGGTGTCACGCTCATCAGTGAATTAGTTTACTAACCAGTTGATAGCTAACTGTGCTTTTAGGAGGTGGAGTCTGGTTGGAGGAGGCAGATCACTGTGGGCGTATCTTGGAAGGGTGTACAGTATCTCTTTACCCTGCCTCTCCCTTCCTCTCTCTCTCTCTCTCTCTCTCTCTCTCTCTCTCTCTCTGCCATATAGGATCAGCTCTCTTCCACCACATCCCTCTACCATACTGTACAGCCTTAGAGCCAGTCAACCATGCGAGGATTGAAATTTCTAAAACGTGAGCCAAAATAAACTTCTCTTCCTTTAAATTGTGGGTATCAAGTTACGTATCCCAGTGAGGAGGAAAGTAACTAAGACAGTGGGGCTTTTCTTTTAAAATTTTCCTTAGCTTCTAAGGATTATTGTACTTTTTAATAAATAATAAAGAACAGTATGTGGTACATCATGTTTGGATGTGTGGGTGGTACGAGCAACTGTCTTCCCCCAGATGGGGTTGACCAGATATTTTCCCACTCCTGCTAAACGATGTCTGCAATTTTTAGGAATGCCGCCTTTCCTCCCCTCTCCTTCTGGTCTCTTTCCTCTTCCTTCTCTCAGAGAACAATGACTGAGACAGCTCTGGCCCAACTGGCTTCCCTCTGAGGCTGACAATGGTTACCAAAGAACATTTGCTGGAAGGACAAAGAATCACACAATTTTAGAGCTGGAAGATGTCTCAGAAACCATCTAGTCCAACATAGTTATTTATCCTGATGTCAGCTGGAAAAGCAGGAAGTGTACAACAGAACATCCTGGTTTGCCGTAATAAGCCATTATTGATCTCTCAACCATGAAGTTGCCTGAATCATTTTTGAAGTTATTTGTATTTTCAGGCCTGCGCCATTTCCAAAAATCTGCCACCCACAGTGTGAGATGAGGGACTGAGGACAGGGTTTGGTAGCAGCACACGAGATGAGCTCTGAGGCACCCGTGGGCTCGGTGGGTGCCGGCAGGGGTGGTGCTCTGCCAGTGCTGGGTGGCTGGGTGAAGGCAGTGTGTGGGTGCACCAGTCGCTGGCCACTGCTGGGCTGGCCTGGCTGTCTCTGGAGCCACGTGTCCTGATCCTGCTGGCGAAGCTTAAGAGGCACTGGAGCAAGCTTCTAGGGAACTGACCAGTAGAACAAAGATGTCGCCCCCACTGGGGAAGGTTGAAGGGGAACCTTGGGGCTGTTTTTAGATGTCCCACTATGTGCAAGTTACACAGAAGGATCAGTAGGCGGGCCTTGTCCTGTGGCGATTTGCAATTCATTTTAGGAAGAACTTTCTAGCAACTGGAGCATGCCACAAAAAGTCTACTGTAAGAGGTAATGAGTTCTGGGTCAGTGGGGCAAATTAAGACCAGCCAGACAGTTTTCAGGCTCCTGACCAAGGAGAGCAACAGTCAGTGGACCCAGCAAGTCATGGTACCTCTTATCTTTCTCATCCAATCTGAGATTGTATCTGTCATCAATATTATGCATTACTCACAAAAGGACTTATACACGAATTTTGCAGCAGTTTTATTCATAATAAACCCAAACTGGAATGACCTAAGGACCCCTGCTGGGCCCCACCAAGTTTTTACTGCATGGACCTTGGGGGACACTTAAGAGCCGAACTGTAGCAATAGACAAATTAGTAGACATATTAATCTCTAATGATAAAAAGCAGGTCAGTGGTTTCTGGAGAACAGGGATAAAGGTCATTGGCTTTAAAGGGGACACAAAGGGATGATAGACATGGTCTAGACCTAGATTGTGATGATGGCTTTCTGGTGTATGCATTTGTCAAAACTCATGGAACTACACATTCACAACAGCCATTTTTAATTGTATGTAGTTTTTACCAAAAACAAAGCTGATTAAAAGAAAATACCGCACTTCATACTTAGAAAGATTCAAAGCAGCTTTCATCGATTTGAAAGAAACTTAAAGCATTTCTTAGACATCAAAACTGCCTCCTCTCCAGTATTCTGTGGCCCTATTCACCTTCTCTGTTCCTTTCAAGAATTTCAATGTGGAACTTTTGCGTTTTGCTGTCTTCTCTCCACGCTGAAGAGCTCTGCCTCCCTTCAGTGGCTCCTCCCTCCCCAGGGTCCTCATGGCTGACTCAGGACCTTTGCCTTCTCTGTGGGTCTGTCTTGAGGTACAGAGAGCCAATCTGCTCCCCATGCATACATCCCATAAATACAGTAATTTTTGAGCCCCTGTTGTGTAAGACACATCTCATGCTTTTGAGTACATAATGCAAACATTGAACAGATTGCGTTAACCTGCTTTCCACTGAGGTCTGAGCAGGGGGTTAGCATGACTAATGCTGAGCAACCCCAGGTGGCCACATGGTTGGAGAAGATCTCATGGAGGAGGAGGCCTCTGTGTTGGAATTTCAAGGGTACAGGGAATTCATGCAATTGTGGCACTCACAGTGAAGGGCAGGACAATATTCAAAAGCACAGAGTTACAAAAGGAAGCAGGGAAGGTTGAGAGGAACCCCTAGTATGAGGGTGCAGGGTACGGGGAGAGAACAGAAAAGTCGAGGCATTTCAAAAATAATTGTGATGGCCAAGTGCCCTTCCAGGTAAGGTGGGGCATTCCATCCTCATTTTGGCTGAGGCTCTCTACTCATACAGAGCGCTTCCTCTATCCTTGGATCATGGCCAACACCTCCAAGTTATTTTCCTCGGGAGCATCTCCACACTCTACCCAGTGTAGCTCATTTGCTACCTCCCTGCCCACATGCTCCGCCCTCAAGAGCTGTGACTCCATCTACCAGGCCTTTCACCTCCTGGGAAGATCCAGGGTCACACTTTGCATTGCTGACTTCACTGAGCACTTTCCTTTCAGATCATTTACAAAACAATCACAAGGACCATTTCCAGGGCTTCTCACAGCTGATGCCATTCACCTTTCTCCTTTCTGTCTCCGTGTCATTTTCTTATGCATTTGATCAGCCCACACTGCCCACTCTATACTATGCTAACTAAAGATTTAAAAACAGATTTTGATACAGAACCTTGCCAAGGGCTCTTTGAGCGTCTGACGTATTATTTCCCTGTGTTTTCTCTTGACTAGGGACTGGTTTACTCCCTAAAAGAGCTGTCACCAGGCCTGATTTTCCCTGTGAAGGTAATGATGCTTTTCTACCAGAATCTTTCATTTCCTTTGGGGTTGTGTGACTATACTATTTATTCTGAGTCACCATCTTGCCCAGAGCAGAAGTGATATTCAGTCAGCTGTCCACAGGCTCCCTGGTAGATGACCTCCCCAAGCGGCTTGCTTTTACCAATGACCATTACCCTCGCTGTGGACACCGTGAAGTCACATGGTGCCCTCAGTGTGAGGATGACCCAAGAGACGTAGGCACATTTTTGTTAACTGTCTTTTAAAAGAGGAACTTTTGTTCCACAAACTCTCCTGTGGAAATGCATTCATTCAGCAAATATTTATTTTAATGCCCACCCTACCCCATGTACTTTGCCAGGTCCTTGGAACCTATTAAGGTACCAAAGTTCACATCTCTGGAGCCAACAAGTAGTAGCAGGGAGGGAAGAGAGCAGGAGAACTGAGCAAGATGTACAATAAATAAATCACTTTGCATATTCACAAGTGGTAAGTGATGGGACAAAGGAGACAGGCTGTCCCCATGAGAAGGTAGCCTTTGAGCAAAGCTGTGGAAGAGCAAGACTCTGAGCCATGAGGATTAGTGGGGAAAATGTTCCAGGCACGGGGAGCAGCTCTAAGAGGGAAGCTGCCTGGAAAGTTCAGGAGCAGCAAAGAGACCACAGTGGCAGAGTGGCCTAAGAGAGGGTGAGGTCTGCGAGCCCACAGGGAAGGTGCCTTCCTGGCCATGATAAGAACTCTGGCAATGGGGAGGCATGGCGGTGTCTTCGGCAAGTGAGTGCCATGATCCTGAAGTTTTGAAATGTTCACCATATAAACGAGATAATAGAGAAGGCTATCTGTTTGAAGGGAAGGGTAAGAAACAGTGAATCAATGTGGTGATCTAAAATTCTGGGGATCTGCAGAACCCATTTTTGCAACCCCCCAAGTCCACTGAGGGGGCTGCTGTTTGAACCCATGGCGTTTTCACTGAGCTACATCACCAGCCCTTTTTGGTTTTTTAAATTTTGAGACAGGGTCTCACTGAATAGCTTACTCTAGTGCTGCCCAAATCCATTCTTTAAACTGCAGGTGTGTTAGCAGGCGTGGTGGAGTATCCTTGTAATTCCAGTATTCTGGGAGGCTGAAGCAGGAGGACTACAGGCTTCAATCACAAGTTTAAACCCAGCCGGGGCAAATTAATGACTTAGCGAGACCCTGTCTCAAAATAGAAAATTAAGAAATTGGTGGGGATGTAGCTCAGTGTGAAGGTCCTGGGTTCAATTCCCAGTATCACAAAATATACATGTATGTTTATTTTATGCTAGAGGGTTTATTATTCTTTAAGTACGCCAAGACTAATAGCCTAGTGGACAGCTGCCGCCAAAAAGATGATTTGTTATACTTGGTTCCCAGGAGGCAGAGGGAAGAAAGGAAAACATGAGCAAAAGCTCTTATTGCCGTTTGGAACGGACAGGAGAGGTGGCGTGGGTGGGCTCAGGGTCGGCTGATTTGAATAACCTCAGTGGCCTCTGGGGATTGGGGCTGTGCCTAGTCGTCCATATCTGGCCCCTGGAGGATTAGGGCAGGTAGACGGTGGCCCAGAGTTTGAGATGGCAATAGAGGAGGCTGTTGGGGATGTGGGCTCTGCGTTGCTGGTTTGCATATGAAAAACATACACCTGAGTGAAGTGCTTGCCATTCTAGGAACTGGCTAAAACTAGGGGTGGGAGAGAGTCCCACCAGGGTCAGCAAGACCCCCAGGTGTGAAAGCTTCAAAAATACAGAATAAGAAGACATATTACAACACAGTGGTTCTCATTAGTTTCCTTCGGGGGTTTAGAAGCAGCATGACCATTGGCCATTTGAGTCAGAATTTTGGGAGAACTGGAAAGTCGCATGCTTAACCAGTACTGAGAACTGGGGCCTTACACTGATGGGGTCACACTGCTGGGCTCACACAGTAGTGAAGCAGAAGTTGGGGTCCTAACTGAGCCATCACCTGCTGTGGCGTGGGGGCTGTCACTTTCCCTTTTAGTTGAGCAAAGGAAATGTAGTTAGTCTTTTTTTCCTCCTCCATGGAATGAGGAATATGTTTCGAGGATCTGCATCGTGTCAAAATGTTTTGTGATTGTAACAACTTCTACAATGATCATCGTTCTCATTATTTCACAAATTTCTTAACTGAAGAGCTGGCAAAATCATTTTGGAAGTGGGACCCTGGGTAATGTTCTCAGTTTTCTTCTTCCAGCACTCGTTTTGTTCTGCTCTGGCTGATTGTCACTTGTGTCTTGGATCATCCTTCCGGAAGATGCTGGGAGTTCCTTAAAGGCAATCAGGGGTCCTTCATCTTTTATCCACAACATGGACCCTGACTGCATGGCTCCCAGTGAAGTCTGCTGAACTAACGCTAAAGGGCTTGACCAGTAGTAGCTCCAGAAACACATGTTGCTTCGAATGGGTCCCCTTTTCTTTCTGATGTCCTGAGCAAGAAATGGCTCCTGACAACTTTTCTTTGCTTAACAATGACATTGAAGCACAGAGGCACAGAGGTCTTTATGAATTGTTAACCATCTGACGTCTCAGTGGGAATGGCTCGTTCCTTCTGAAAGATGGTCCAATTAGCAGAGGGTTAGGGTTATAGCAATAGAGATGTTTCTTTTATTCAATGAACATTTACTGCATTCCTACTATGTATCAGATGCGGTTGAAGGGTCAGAGAAAAGACAAGACTAAGTCTCTGTCCTCAAAGAATTTACAGCTTAGAGGAGAATACATACCAAGAAACACGAATTACAATATAAATGATTCTTCT
>PVJO010016001.1:0-43334 GCA_004026905.1 Hystrix cristata | reverse complement strand
ACATGATTAATTTTAGATACTAAAGTACTTTTATTAACAGATTAAAAATGGCAGAATAAAGGCCAGCAGCAAAATAGTCTCTCTGGGACCTGGAATTGAGACATCTGGAAAACAAAATCTCAGCCAAAAAGAAAAAGAGTTAGCAAGCCAGCGGGACAACTACAAACCACAGAGAAGCTGGATATACTGAAAACAATGTGGAGAAAAGAATGAAACAGTCCGGAACACTAACCCCCTCTCCCAGGAAAGAAGTCCTGTCTCCAAAAACTCCAGGCAAGCCAAGGAGAAGGTGGACAGCTCCAGGAAGAAACAGAACACTGACATCTGTAGGCCAAAGAAAAGCCTGTGATGATTCTAAGCTGCAAATACAGTGCAGGGGTTTGCTCTACTAGTGAGTTTTTCTGCATGGCAGGCTGGAGCTTGAGAAGACCATAAAGCATCCATGCACCTGGGAGTGATGTAATCAGAAGCCATTTTGGGAAGGATTTATTGCTTAAAACTAAGCTACTCTGGGAAGCAGTATTCCTGAAACAACAACAATTCAGGGTCTCTGGGTGTTATGGTTTGTATCTAGATCCCACTCTAAAGCCTCATGTGCTCATAGGTGGGGCTTATTAGAGGTGTCTGGATTTAGGATGTGTGCACATGGATTAAAGGTGTGTGATAAGTAAATTACTCCACTGATTGGTTTTACATAGTTTTCAGTATGTATAATAGGAAAGCCCGCTCTGCGTATGGGTGGCATTGTCAAACAGGCATGTAGCTTGTATGGGATAAAAGGGAAAGGGAGGCTTACTGCTGTTGCCTTTTGCCTACCCTGCCATGGACTGTTTCTCTTCTGTCATGCCACCCTGCCTTGGATTCAGCTGCCTATGGACTGAAGCTTCTACAAACTGTGAGCTAAAATAAACATTTCCTCCTGAATTTGCGGGTGTCAGATGTTTTGTCCCAGCAATGAGAAAATTAACTAAGAAAGTAGGATCACCCTACCACAGTGACTAGGTGGGAGACAGACACAAGAGACAGCCATGGAGAAGGGTCAGGCTAATCGCAAACTCCCTTAGAAGTTAAAGCAGTGGTATGCTCAGGTTGTGGAGAGAAGCCTAGCTGGTCGAATGTGGTTTTCTGAGTGGGGTAAGTCTGAAGGTGTTGACGATAAGTCCAGTAGACTGTCTGGCCCTCCTAACTACCTGTTCCCAGCTCAGAGCTTAGTTGTCATTTTGCTTTTCTCATCTGCCAATGTGGTGTAGGATATACTTTTATACCTTATCCGATCCAGTCAGTCAGAAGTTTTTCTCTGTATATATCCTGACTATGACTTGACAGTTTTCCATGATTTACAGGTCACATGAAGCCTCCTTTCCATTTTTTGGTGATTGAGGTTACGTCCTGTTGTCTAGCCAGCTTGCCATGCCCTAATCTCCTGCCTCACCCCACTAACCCATCTCTTCTGATCAGACCCCACTTCCTAACCATGCCCAGTGGAAAATGACAGAGAAGTAAAGATATTCCACACCAAAGATATCCAAAGGAGATACATGACCAGTAAACCAGCAATGCAGAAAATAATTAAAGGAATCCTAGGCCAAGACAGGAAGGCCACCAACACCAAAGAACCCAAAAGAAAGGATGTATTTCACTGCGAGAGAAGTTAAACAAAAGAATTTTAAAAGCCAGGAGATTTGGCAATGGAAAAATAACACAGTGACAGGGTTCAACAAATGCCACACAACAACAATGCTCAATGTCAATGGTCTCAACTCTTTAATCAAATGACACAGACTGGCAGATTATACCAAAGACCAAAATGCAATCATATATTGCCTACAGGAGACACACTTCATCCAAAAAGAAGAATGTAGATTAAAAATTAAGGACAGAAAACTATATTCCATTCAACTGGAGCCTAAAAACAAGTAAGAGTAGATATCTTATTTTCAGACATAGCAGACTTCAAGCCAAAGTAAACAAAACAGACAAAAATGGCCAATGCATACTAGTAAAGGAAATAATTCAACAGAAAGAGATAACAATTCTAATTATCAGTGTTGATGCATCCAACTTCATAAAACAAAACTGCTGGACTTAAAAGAAGAAAAATATAGCAATACAATCAGAGGGGAGACTTTAATACCCCACTCTCACAGTTTGGTCAACTAGATTAAAAAAATCAACAAAGAAATTTCAGAGTTAAAACAGATGACTGAACAAAGAAAACTACACAGTGTTTCATCCTAAATTTTTTTCCAAAATAGACCTTATCTTAGGCCATAAAGCATCCTTTAATATATGCAAGAGTATTGATAAAATCCTCCATACTATCAGATCATAATGGAAGCTAGGTAGAAAACAACAACAAAAGAAGTCACAGATATCACACAAACATATGCAGATTAAGCACTGTTGAACAATCAATGGATCACACAAGAAATCAGGAAAAATTTGAGAAATCAGGTGACATAAGAATCCAATGACAATGGAAGCATCTGCCAAAACCAATGGGACATAATGAAAGCAGTTCTAAACTGGAAGTATATAACTGTGATTCATCTATAAAAAGAATATAATGATCTCAAATAAATTTTCCTAATAATGCACGTCAACCTCCTAGAAAATAAAGAGCAACCCAAAGCTGAAATGATCAGAGTGTAAATTAATGAGATTACAGCTAAAAAACAATCCAAAGGATCAATGAGTAAAAGAGTTGGTTGTAGAAAGAAAATGGAGAGCAAGGAGGAAAAGAGGAAGTAAAAGTGATCAAGATGCATTATGTATAAACATCATTTTCCCCGTTGATGGGTGTATTTTCTATGTATTACAAACATACTAATAAAAAGGGGAACTATTCCCGTTACTATCATAATCACTCAGAAAGAAAAACAAGAAGTATTACTTTTCTAACAGTCATAGGATCCGTATGTTGAAAAATACAGTGTACTGATATAAGAAATGAATGAAGACGAGGAAGTAAATGGGGAGACATTCTGTGTTCACAGAATGGAAGACTCTGTATAAAATGATGGCAGTTTTCTCCAAACTGATCTATAGTTGAGACATGATTGCTATCATATTTTAGGAGTCTCACAGAAATACATATATCAATTCATATATATATGAATATATATAGCATATATATGCATATCTATAGCATATATATATGCATATGCATATCTATAGCATATATAATATATGCATATCTATAGCGCATATATATGCATATATATATATAGCATATAGATATGCATATAGATATGCTAGGGAATCAGAATAGAAACAATTTTGAAAAGAAAATTTAAATTGGAGGAATTACACTACTTGATTTTTAAAACTTCCTGTATGGCTGTAGTAATCAGTACAATAAAGTATTAGTTAAAGAATAAATACATGGGCCAGTGGAACAGATTAAAGAGCTGAGAAATAGTTCCACTTGAGTACAATTTTTGACAAAGGTGCCGAAGCAATTCAATGAAGGAAGGATAGTCTTTTCAACAAATGGTGCTTGAATAATTGGACATTTACAGGCATGAGAAAGGGAACCTAAAACTCATACATAAAATATTAACTCAAATAATGCAGAGATCTCAATATAAAAGGTAAACTAATCAAAGCTTTAGGAGGAAACACAGGAGAATATTTTCACGACCTAGGACTAGGCAGAGTTTCTAGACAAAGCACCAATGTTATGAGTCATAAAAGGGAAAAGTAATCCTAAAATTAAATGGATTGGACCTCATCAAAATTTAAAACATCTTCACTGCAAACACCTTGTTAAAAGAATGAAAAATGAAAACCTAAGTGGGAAAAATTTTTCTGAAATCATGTATCTGGCACATAGTGTATCCAGAATATGTAAAGAACTTTCAAGCTAAACATAAGAAGATGAAGAATCCAATGAAGGAATGAACAACACACACAGACATTTCACCAAAGATACTGTATGGATAGCAAATAAGCACATAAAATTCAGCTTTATCAGTTATTGCAGGTCAAATCAAAATCACTGTGAAATATCATTACAGGTCTACTTATTAGCACAGCCAGAATGAAAATACCAATCATATCAAATGCTGATTATGAGTCAGTCTCTCTCCTATGACATTGGTTGGATGTAAAATGATGAGAGAGGTTGGCAGCCTCCTGCAAAATGAAGCAGGCACTTAGGATATAACCCAGCAGCAATACTCCTGGGCATTTATCCTAGAGAATGAAATTTTATGTTTACACAAAAACCTGTACACAGATGTTCACACAAATTTTATTTTTAATAACCTCAAACTAGAAACACTACAAATGTCCTTTGGTGGTTGAATGAATAAACAAATTGTGTACTAAACATACAATGACATGCCACTCAGCAATAAAAAGCATAAAAAACCCTATTATCACATCCAACAAAACCATGCCTCTCAAAGTTATTTTGTTGAGTTAAATAAAAAAGGTCTGTCGAGTGGTTATCTGTACAATTCCACTTATATGCTATTTTTTGAAAGTGACAACACTATAATGACAGAGAACAAACACATCAGTAATTTCCAAGGATCAAATTGTTGACAATAAAAAAGTAACATGAGGGACCAGCATTCGAGGACAGAAGCATTTTGCATATTGAACATGGTGATGATTATACAAGACGTAAATGAAAAATACAGTGAATTTTTTAAATTGCAGTAAAATACATTGCCATTAAAATTTTTCAGAATACTCTCCCTTGATTTGAGCACAGCTATCCCATTTTTCTTGCCATTTTCCAAATCAGTTCTGGAAGTCTTCTTTTGTGAGAATCTTTAGTTGTGCTGTCCTCGTTCCTCAATGTCCTGAGTTCATTCAAAAAATTTACCTTTTATGGTCATCTTAAGTTTTGGGAGTACCCAGAAGTTGCATGATTCTAACCTTGGTGAATAAAGTGGATGAAGACACACTATAATTCTTTTAAAACCTGTCTTTTCATTGGATGGCACTCACTGGTAGCATTCACTATATCTACACAACTGATAAAACAATATGGAATGCTATATCCACACAGTGTATATAAACCTTGATGAAATTAGGGAAAAGTCTGTACAGTATTTGAGTTAATAGTAATACGCTAAGGTTAATTTTTCATTTCTGATAATATATTATTATTTACAAATGGGATCATGGGGAAGCTGGATAAAAGGCATGGAAGACTTCTGTATCATTTATTTGCAACTTGTTTTTTTAAACATAATATCTATTCTACCCCTTTGTCCTTATTTACACTTACGGCTTCTCATATCAGAGAAACAATTCGATGTGTACTGATAAGTGTCTGATTTATTTCACTTAAGAGTATGTTCTCAAGGAACATCCATTTACATACAAATGACTCTAGTTTATCCTTTTTTATGGCGGTGTAGTACTCCATTGTGTAGAAGCTGTCAAATATTTCAAAACAAAAACTTCTTTAAACAATCTTTTGTTTTATGAGGTTATGATGATAATCTCTCTATACCTACCTATCAATCTAAACATAGATTTTTTTTTAAATTATGAAGGATATAGAGTCTGGGAAGATCTGGAGTAATGAATGTTAATTGTCCCCAACAAACCCTAAACTCCACCCTAACCCATTTCTTTCTCAAATGACTGAAACATGAGGGTGCCAAGAAAATATCCAATGGGGTTGGTATGAGGGCAAGAGCCACGCCTGGCTTTATCTATCTTGAACTAGTACCTAGTTAATAAGTAAGTAGATACACATTTGAATAATGGCTGAGTGAATGAATGAAAAGGTTCATGGATGCACGAGTAATTGAGAGAAAATAAGAGTAATCTAGGGGGTGTATCCCGGGGAGTCAGAAGATACCATTTGACATTTTACACCCTCTCCCTTGTCTCAGAAGAGTCAAGAATATGTGCTCAACGAATAAGGATGAGTGCTACTACAACTTTGGATAAAATGTACTTAACTGTTATCAAAATAAAAAGAAATATTTTATATCTTCTTCTTTATATTTTTTGGTGCTAGGAACTGAACTCGGGGCTTTGTGCACGTTCAACACGTATCCTACCACGGAGCCACACTCCCAGCTCTATTTAAATGTTTTTTATAAAGTAAAAATCTTTTAGTGAAAGGGATACTTTTGTTTATTTTTGACTTTCCATCTTTTTAAAAAAATTTATTCTATGAAAAATGCTAGTTGGGTAATTATTATTGTAAGAAGGAGACCATGATTCTGAAATCTACTCACACATGCTGCCATTTTCTTTGGAAGCTCTTCAGAGTTTCAAAGGTAATTTAACCTCTAACATACCTCCAGTCACGTGCAGACTCTAATTATCTAATTGGGACTATTAAGAGCATTTGAAAGTAATTGAAGTTGTAGCTACTCTGCTGTTACTATATTGCATTTTTAATATATTTTCACTGAGATTTATATTAATGAAGAAAGAGCCAATTACAGAAAGGCAGAGCTTGGGGGGAATCACACTGCCTCTCTGATTAGTAATCAGTCTGGAATTCTTAGAGCTCTAGGTGAAATAGAGTGAATGTGTCTTAACAAGGTGCAAGAAGCAGATGGAAGAAGGAAATCAAAAGTGAGGACATGGGCACTGACAGTCGCAGGCCAGGCAGGTCTGAGCTGCACTTGGAACGGAGAGGGAGAAGGGGAATGTCTGACTCCCCGCAGCAGGGCGTAGCCGGCCTTATCCTTTTCACTCTGGGCCACCACCTCTGCCTTGTGCGTCTGTTGTTCTGCAGCCTTTTGGTTCAAGACCGATTTACAAATTCAGAAATATTGACATCATTTCCACCCATATTTGTCACGCTAAGATTGTTCAGTAAAGGATCCTGACAGCTGCTTTCATAGAGCCATAATGTGAGAAAATCAGGTACAAAAACTTGCATAAGGCCCTGAGTTCGATCCCCGGCACCAAAAAAAAAAAAACTTGCATATACGAAACACACAAACTAGATGTCACTACAGTAGCAAGCTTAACCAGAGAGATTCGTCACACAAGTGTCTTCGGAGTAAGCGGCCCAGGAATCCTTGGATTGGAATTTCTTGCCACAATTTTCACAAAGCAAGAATTCTGGGCCTCAACCCAGAGCTATGAAAGCAGAATCTATGGGGCTGGTATGTAGTGACTCACATTTTTAACACATAACTAGAATCATTCTTCAGAATACTAACATACAGATGGAAGCAATTGATTTCTCCCTATTTTGATGATAGGATTCAGTTAACATGATCATGTTTTCATCTCTAAACAAGCAGCCAATATAAGTACAGGCGTGGGAAGAACCCACAAGTAAACCTGATGTGTGGTCCTGGATGTATCCTGAACTAGGGAGGAGAGAATGGTTTAAAGATAAAATTTGGGGGCAGTTAAAAAATTAGATTACTGATTACATGATAATTTTAACAAACTGTAAACAACTGAATTTGATTTAAGGATAAAAGAAAGTTACTCTTGCTATTCTTGCAACTTTATGTATGTTTGAAAGTATATAACGTCAGAAATGATCATGTTTTATAAATTTATGTTAAATATATGTTGGAGGTTTTTTTTTAAACAGGTTCTTGTTATGTAGTTCAAACTAGCCTTGACCTCACAGCAATCCTCCTGCTTCAATTTTGCAGTTATTTGAACATAAAAAGACAAAATTCTCTATTGACATATTTTATTAACATGGCAGGCAAAATTTCAGGAGAAAAAGCAAGACTCTGTACAGACAACCAGAAAATACTTTCTGCTTACCATACTGGCTCTAAAGAGCTTACTCTGTTACAAAAATGTTCTTTAGCTTGGCAAGTATGTAGAAAACTCTATTATTACTCAAGCACGTGTTGCAATGAACACACAGGTGAGATTTCTGACACTGTGCCTAACTAAATTCAGAGTCAGTAGCTGCTGTGGATTATTACCTAAACACAAGCGGAGCTTATTCAATTAGATATGTTGTCAATATAAGGAAGTAGCTTTTGTGAAACAACAGTGAAGAAATCAGAAAACCAGAAAGGCAAAATTTAGCAAAGGTCCCCCAAAATTACTGGGAGTGTGGTGGAGGTGGTGAGGATATGCATGTGTGAATGACACCCTTGTAGGCAGGGCTGCAATGCTACTGGAAGAAATACACTGAACAGCAATAGATGACTATCTCAAGATGTCATCGTAGAGCTTGGGTCGATTTTGTGCTCAACTAATGTCCTACTTATTTTATTTTTTGGGTGCTGGGGATCAAACTCAGGGCCTCGTATTCACTAGGTAGGCACTCTACCACTGAGCTAAATCCCCAAGCCCCTTACTAGTTTTAATTTATCTTCCCATGTATCTTTATACAAGGACCTGATCAGTGTAGTTCAATTCGGATTTTCTGGTTAACTATGAGGGCACATTTTTTTTTGACTAAGACTAGTAAACCAGAATTCTAGTTTGTAGATAAGTCCCTATGAGCTGGGTTGGTACAAGCTGTTATCCCCGAGACCAAATATCTCCTGCTGCAACAAAAAATGAGATTTTTAGATCATAAGCTCTAACGGTCAAAACTGGGCCACAGTAATTTTGTTTTAGAGCAAAGTTACTAGGAGCCTCTAATTAGGCAGACAGGCTTTCTCCTTTAGTTTGTGCCACAGAGTAGAAAATAGTCTAGTTATTTTTAATTGTATCTCTTTTCCGTAACAACGATCAGGTTTTCCTTTGGGAAACTACTCATCTCTCATCTTTATTTTGCAACTTAGATGAGAATGACCTATCATCTGATTTAAACTGTGGTCAACTCCATTATTCCACCAGGCTCCTTAAATGAATAAAGAGCTACCCCAGTGCAATCCAGTGAGGGCCGCCCCCTTGACTTGTGCTTTAATCACCGAAACAGACAAACTTGCTTGCCTGGAACTGCTGGTAGCTGTCCTGCTCTGACTTGAATGACATGGGACAAGGTACACATTCATGACACTCTCATGAATGCGCCTGATCTAGCCACACAAATAGCTTTCCTGGATGTGAGCCCAAACATCCTTCTATTGGGTTAATACTGTGCAAATCAAAATTTCTCTAATTTTTAACCAAGAAATCCCTCTCTCATACATAATATCAAATTTAAGTCGCCAAACTCATGAAACGCTATATATGGGACCCCATCTAGAGTCTAGAAGCATATTGGGCCCTGAATACAGAGGTCAGGACGAAGTTTTCCGGACACAGAGAAAGAAAGTGGTCAGTTTTCTTCTGTGAAATGTGGCGAGCTTTAGAGGGAGGTGTGTGAGGCTGTAGGATGAATGTGTCGGAGTCCCGCTCCTCCCTGAGTGGATCATTTCTGTTTTATCTCCATATTTTCAGCATCGGTCCTATTCCTACCAATAAATACGGAATATTGGCCCTCGTGAATATTCTTTCAAGAAACGAATGAATGAATTACAATGGTAGGGCACTCACGCGACCATGGGTACCGTGAAATCTAAGTCTAACTGCACATATCATATTTTGTTTGACGCAGCAGTGGTGCATAAAGAAGTTGGTGGGATCCCCCTAAAAAATCTGTGAATTCTGGTGATTGTGATTTCCCCTTGATTAGAAGGGAAGGACCTGAAAGTGCTAACAGAAGCAGCAGCAGGAGCCGGAGCGGCTGCAACAGTGAAAAGCCAGATGTTGCGCCTTGCCTAAGGCATTACTGACGAGCTGTCCGGCTTTAAAGCTCCTGAGAGGACTTTTTATGTGTTGCTGAGCCCCGCCCCACAGACCCCCCCACTCTCTTCATTCTTGATCAAAATGTAGCCATAGCGCTAGTTTCCAGATCAGATGACATTTTCTCTTCCCCGCCTTCTAAAAGGGCTGAAAAATGGAACCTCTAAAATCGAACCAGACCCTCAGAAAGGCTTTGGTGCTACTGCTGTCCCAGGCTGCGGGCGGGAAAGAACATCCTTACGCTGGCGACTTGGCCGTCCTCTAGCCGCTTGACCTGGCTTTGTAAGCGGTTTATCAGACTCGAGCAGCAATAATTGATTTGGAAATATGGATATAAAAACCGACCTTAGCTTTATTTTAAAAACAGGATTTTCAGTTCCAAAAAGCAGCTACAGAAAAATCATTTCTGCCTGTAGCTCCCATACTTCGGTGCCACAGGCGGAATCAGGTGGATTCTATGTGATGGAAGGTATCTCCGAAGGTGCAGGGCACTGCCCGGCTTGAACAACTGCACGAACAGATGCGTTTCCTTTGCGCCAGGTGCAGTGTTTTTAAGCGGTACATGAAATATGCAGTATCTTTCAGGAGCTCATTTTTTTCCTTGCCCACTTTAAAACGAGATGTTAGGCTGCAGTTCCAAAGAAAATTCCCAGGTGGATTGATTCAGGATGAGTAAACTATCCGCGTGTCTGCGCAAACCGGAGCCAATCTAAATAAGCTATCAGTAGGGACTGTATCTGAAGTCACACAGCAAGACATAATTTACTTATTTTCATGAGCACGATTTCCAACATTCTGAGGTCACAGTAGGAGCATTGAAAATGGCTAGAAATGAACAGCTTCCAACTGCCAAGGAGCAACAATAAGAATGATAGCTTGCAATTCTAGTGCACTCATATTGAAAACATGCTCATACATATCCTGTCTCCCATTATAGCCTCGCAATACAGTGGGGGTAAAAGGAGCAGATATTACCCCCAATTTATAAGAGGAAAACAGAGTCAAGAGGTGCATTTGACTTAAGGACACATTTTGAGTCACAGTAAAGTCTAAATTTGAATGTATTCTCCTGACTCGGTACAGTATTCTGCTAGATGGAAAACATCAGAAAGCAGAGTATATATGAAGACTGAAAAATACATTACTGGGGCTGGGGATTTAGCTCGGTGATTAGAGTGCTTGCCTCACAAGCACAAGGCCCTGAGTTCAAACCCCAGCACCCCCCCCCCCAAAAATCACTTAAAACATAGACATCCTCAGTGTTTAATGACAAAAATTAACACAAAATTACAAAAATATCGTATGCTCTATATAGAGGAACCGAGATATGTTGATTCCCTGAGCGACAAGGCATCCCATGAGGCATAAAACAAATTTTAAACATTTTGTATTTAAATGTGTGGATTTTAAAATTAAGTTTTTAACACTCAGAAGAAAGGGGCCTCAAAACAGAATTTAATTTAGGTATAAGAAAACAATATAGAAAATCAGTCTCTTCCCACGTCTGAATTGTTAAATGAACAATTTTATCCATTAAACATGTGTGTGTTTCACAGTACCATGTGGCAAAAATGAGATGGAAGCAAGGATTCCAAGCTTTCAGGATTCTTTCTCTCATTGTTACTTTCAAAATTACATTTAATTCTTTTTTTCATTAGAATTTCTCTGTCCCCTAGCCTGATATGTCAGAAAATATGGTCATTGGCAGCTTCCCAGTTCCAAAAGAAATAATTCCCAGAAAGGTTACTATTTGACCCAGTTATCCCCCTCCCTCCATTCTTGACCTAAACAACTCTGGAGAGTAAGGTAGACTCCACATTTATAATTATAAACGTTCCTGCTCTGTCTGTGTAAATGGAAAGGAAAGAAGTCCTCAGAAAGGGAAAGTGGACGTGTACACCCAACATGTCCATCAAAGAAACATGAATTCCTTTCTTAGTCACGTTTTTTAAATGACATAACTATTGAGAATAATTCCACAGATTAAAAATTACAAGTGAGCAATGACTTAAGTCCGTATAGTTTACCACCTGTGCTTAAAACATATATAAAAACAGAGTGAGATCAATGGTTCAGAGGCAGGATGGCAATTTTTGTTCCTTGGGAATCCAAGAAGCTTGAAGACCTCTTTCCTTTTTCATAAGGATTGTTTCTTGTTGGCGACATCCAAGAGCTTTGCCAAACTAACTATAAGGTCCGCTTTCCAACCAGCAGGATAAAACACAGGGAAAATGAAAGACACGCTCTGAACTTAGCAGAAGTTTACATCCAGGATATGTACTTACAATATTTGACCAAAACTTGGCCACTCGGTCAAAGCAATTAGGGATACTTAGTTTTAAGATTGAGTATATTCCAACTGAAACTATGTACAGTGGAAAGTTGTGGTCGCTCTTATTGCAGACCAGGAGATAATATATTGAGGATGCCTACATTTTTTTCTAGTAGTGGTGCTCCCCCAAAACAATGAATGTATTCATTTTCCTGTGGATCCCTCCTTTTTGAAGATAGTTTCTTAGACATATTCATATAAAGGCATAACCGAGGGCAATCCACCTAAGGAGGAAATGTTACCACTTTATACCAGAAGTCAAAAAACTTTTTAAGCAAAGGACTAGAAAATAAATATCTTACATGTTGTGAGAGAATGACTTTGCTCTAGCAGTATCAAAGAGGCCAATAAGTCAATAAGTCAAATGGATAGTCAATGGATAGATGCCAATAAGTCAATGGATAGATGTGACCACATGCTACTAAAACTTCATTTAAGAAATGTGTGGCTGGGAGCCTGATAAAAGTCCTGGGGGTCAGAGTTAGCTGACCGTATCCTACACAATACCATCTCTCCCCCTCTCTCTCTCCCTCTCCCCCCTCCCCCACCCCTCCTCCTCTCCCTCTCTCTCTCTTTCTCTCTCTCTCTCTCTCTCTCTCTCTGCCCTCTGGTCTGAGCAGTCAGCAATGTCACAAGAACAGAGCAGTGCAGAATAATCACGGTGGGATGGAGACAGTGCAACTCCATAGTTGAACTAATGGCTAGATATTATCACTACAAACACTTGGAGAAACCGCCAGTAAAGTGTTCTACGTTGCTTAGGAAGTTCATCAGACTGTTAACTCATCTGTTCTTTAACCATATCATGGTGCGCCTATTAATTTCACTATTAAATTTCAGGAAAATCCAGGTCTGTTCAACAGTATACAGACGACTACAATAAAAACAACAAATGAAACAAACACTCCCGCTTTCAGAAAAAGAGAAAGACACCTTTCTCTTTTCTTCCTTCAATTAAGCCTCCTTCAGTGTACGTTAGGATGTTGATAAAAAGTCTTATGAAAAACTTGGGAGCTCAGCTTGCAAGTAACCTTTTCCTGGACTGCTGGGCATGACCTTCTCTCTATCCTTGCTGACAAAGTAACTGGCCATGTAGACTTATTAAAGCTGATGCCAGTAGTAAAATGGTATTATTATGTGGAAAGGGAAGCTGTTTGGAGTTGTAGAGAATAATTTTATTCAAAGAGTGTGCCTGAGGCTGGCTGACAATAGATTTCACATGAGGAAAAATGGACTGTGCAGGGGGATTATGAAAATCCTTTTGGTTTTGTATGCAAGAACCCAATGCCGAAACACATTATTTAGAAATTACTATTTTATTGTCTGGAAAGAATTGTGGGTGAATGGTTTCTGGTTAAAGTTTGAGTCGAATACCTTGTTTTTTCCTCTATTCCTTTGAATTATGCGAACATTATCTTATTTGTGAGGTTAAAAATGTACTTATGAAAATAGAAATCTCTGAAGAATACTTAAAGTCCAAATCCAGAGGCTATATTATTTGTTCCATAAGGATGAACAAACTGGGTTCTGGTTCCTTATGACCTCAATATGTGTTTTAAATTATTTCCTTCAGTTTTTAAGAGTAGGCTGTTTATTGATCTTTTTGTACAGTGCACATTGGATTTCTTGACATTCTTTTACAGTCTCTTTTCTCTGTAATAAAAAATGTGTAAGGTACACAACTCAGGAACATACCTAGCTGAGTGTTTATTATAAATTGGTTTGCCATGAAATTTTCATTGAATATCAATGTATAAACTTCTAGTTGGTGAATAAAGCAGACCAAATTAGACAAATTATGTTATCGGAACAAAGTATACTGGGTGCTATGACTTCAACAAATTTCAAGTACTTTCATATCAGTAGTATCAGATAAATGAAATGCAATAAATCTAATATACTTAAATAGGAGATTTTAATAAGTGATTTTGTGTTTCTGTGTCTTTGTAATTGAATTCCATAAGAATTATACATATTGGCTAGTACCCAATATTCTCCAGAATTAGAGTAAATTCATTAGCTTTTAATAAAAGTCATCTTAGTAGTCAATAAAGAAAAAGTACTTATGAAGTCTTATATAATTATTTAAAATGTATACCAGATTAAACTTCTTTCCTTGACTATTAAGTATATATAATCTTTCCTAATTATTGACTAGTAATTCATAATTACTATTATAAAATGAATTTATTAGAATAATTCAGCATTTAATAGCTATAGAAAAGTAGTCTATGTGCAAATATTTTAAATAGTGTTATGATTTGTATCTAGCGGTCCCCCCAAAGGCTCATGTGCTCATAGGTGGGGCTTTTGAGAGGTGACTGGATCACTGTGTGATACTCCGCACGGGATTGGTACATTGATGAGTTTATGGCTAGGTGTGATGTTGGGAGACGAAGCCTGATGGAAGAAGCAGATCTCTGTGGATGTGGCCTAGAAGGGTACAAAGCCCTCCTCCTCTCTGCTTCCCGTCTGCCATGACGCCCCTCTGCCATGCTGCCTCTCCTTGCAGCCAGCTGACTATGGAGCGAAGCCTCTACACCCTGGGAGCTGAAATCAATCTTTCCTCCTTTAACTTGTGGATCTTGGGTATTGTGTCTCAACGATGAGAAGGTAAGACAAACACTTTGAGCATACAAAAAAGTACACGAACAGGCAATAAATATTTCAAAAAGTACTCAAAGATTATTTAAAAATGCAAAAAAAAAAATGCAAGTTAAAATCACAATAAAGTACCAATATATATCCATCAAAAATCTAAAATTTGAAAGAATAGTAACATCAAGCAATAAAAAAGATACGGCGCAACTTTCCTATGTTTAGAGTGGAAATGTAAAATAATTCATTCTCCCTGGACAGGGTTCTGGAAGTTTTGATAATATATGTACACTCTGTGGACCAGTAATTCTAGCAGGTATTTTTTTAAAGAGAAGTGAAAATACTGTGTTAACAAAGACGCAGGCATGGTAATGCTTGCAGCTGTTTTATCCATAATAACTTTGAGACGGAAGGAGCTCTTATGTACAACAACAGACTAGATAAAGATATTAGAGTTTATAGCAGAGTAATGTACAAAAAGTAAACAACTACTAATACAACCAACGACTCTCAGAACTTCACCCATGAATCTTAAGAACATGTTAAGTGTAAAATGGTTTTTCACAAAAGAGTACAAAATGTATGAAGCCTTTTTGATGAAGTTCAACTTATGTAAAATTGTAGAATAGGCAAGAGAATCTATCATGGGAAAAAACAAACTTGTGTATAATTCTGAGGATGTTTCGAAAACTACATATACATTCTCTAACAACCTCAGTTATATCAAGCTAAATATTTGGGGTGATTGTATCACCTCCCCACAAGAGTGGCTAAGTCAGAGGTACATGCCTGTAACCCCAATATTCTGGCAGCCTGAGGAATTAAGATCACAAGTTTGAGCCTAGCCTGGGCAACCAGGAAACTTAGGGAGATCTTGTCTCAAAATAAAAATTGTGAAAAAAGAAAAAAAAATAAGGCTCTTAGGGTATTAGCTCAGTGGAAAGGCCCTCAGTTCAATCCCTACACAAAAATAAGGGGAAAAAAAGAGTGGATAAATAAAATTTAGGGAACTGGTGCGCCATAAAACAGTGATTTTGAAATATTGTGATATATTATATATATATATGCATTTAATCCACATAATGACAAATTAAATTTACATTTATAATATCATGGACAATTTATATGAACAGGTTTGGGAACAAAAACAACTGAGCATGTAATTGGAAAGTGGGTTAAAATCCTGCAAATTGTGCCAGATTCCTGAAGTTAGTTCACTAACCTGACATTTACTTTATCTGAACTAAAAAATCAGAATGTTTTACAATGAATATTAAGAGAGACACTTAACCAGGGAATCCTTGGTAAGTAGCAGCATAGTAAAAGTGGATTTACTGTTTTTTCAAGCTTGCTCTATTTTCTTGGCCCTCAGAGACTCTTAGTAAACAAATTTTCACATTCCCTAATACCTAATATCTTTCGTTATATGTACTTTTCTAGTCCAAGTATATTTGAAACTCATAATCCGTAAAATAAAGTCTTGTAATTAGAGAGGATATTTGAAACCACTTAGTGATTTCAATAACCATACAGTCAACGGTTTTCTACCAGGACGTATCTGTGGGATGGATTGGAAAGAGATACACATTTGTGACCACAGTGACCAGAGTTCATTTGTGTATAGATCCAGGGACCCAGAGATGCGGAATATATTATACTCCTCGTATTTGTCATGCATGACAAAGAATTATTCTATCCAAAAATGTTAATAGTGCTTCTTGAGATGCAGTAACACCCCTCTGATGGATTTCCATGATCCTAAGAAAGTCCCACCTTGTTCTCACAGCCTTCAGGGTCCTGAGTGTCTGATCTTCGGGTCATCTTCTCCTACCCACTTCTCCTGCAGCATCTTTCCAGATGTACTGGCCTTGCTTTCTATGAACCTCCAGAAATATATTCCTGCCCAGCGAGCCCATGTCCTCTGTGTCTGCATTGCTCTTCTTATTCTAGTGCCATCCCAGAATACTCCACCATATTTACAACAGTGCCCTCAGCCTGGCACATATGTTCCTGCTTTCTCCTCTTTGATTTTCTTTTACCACTTACCACATTTCCGTGTTATTTACTTAGTTTTTGTTTTGTTTGTTTTTTCTTGCTTCTCTAGAGCAAAAGTTTACCAAAGCTGAACCTGAAAAAGAATAAACAAAACTAGAATATTTTTGGTACCTAATCAGCTTTCTGTATTTATTGACTCTGTGGAAAAGCAAAACAAAACAAAACAAGTGATTGTGGTTCTTTTCCAAAACTTGTCCTATAGGAATCTTTTAGGGAGGCTTAACATCAAGATTCCTAGGTCTGAGGCCCTCAGTTCAGGTGCCTGGGCAAAGTATGAGACCACTGAAATAAAAGTATGGACACTGAAAACATGTCTACGGTATTCCGATCAGTAAGCATGGAGCAACCGATGTGTCTAAGATATTTCTGTCTTCCTACAGGGTATCATCTCTTACTAGTTAATTCTATTACAAGCTCCTTCAGTTCGTAACTACTAGGTCATAGAATATTGCTTCTGTTATTCAGATTTTGTTAACACACAGCCTCTCGATAAACCCTTCTCTTTTCCCATCATAAATAATTCATTTTGTGGATAGTCAGTGACTCTGCAAGCGTCTTCCTATAGGATGTCGCTGAAATGGAATTCCTCCACTTTCACACACTCATTTCTTGCTCTGAGGAAGGTGCGGTAAGGTGAAGATAAAGGAAGGACAAAAAATCTTTCTCCAACGGAAATCTCTTTCTAGCAAAAGGGCTAGTGCTTTCTTTCCAGGAACTGAAATGCAGTCAGCTTTAATGGGGGATTTGTTAACAAAGTGCTTTTCTGGCATATTTTTAAGTACTTTGGGAAGAACACAATGGAGAGAAGCATCCCTTCAGTTCGCTCCCTCCCCACACACCGCAACATCGGGGGAATTGGTTATTAGTAAATATACAATATTTTCAAACAGTTAAAGCAGGCTTGGCTGCTTTGAGAAGTTTAAATTAAACGTTCAATATTTTATGAAAGCTTTGAGTGGTAATGTTTACTCGATCTGATATGTTCTCATTGCAGAGAGAAAAAAACGACAAGGGCTGGAAAGCTGAAAACACCATTCAGCACCTTGTGAAAGTCTCAGCTCGGCATTTCATTACTTAGATGCCACTTCCTGGGACGGAAGAGCCTTCTCCTTGGTGAGATTACTACTGAGATGAAATCAGCCAGTGAGACTGCCATGAAATCCTTAACTCCCAGGAAGTGCGGCCAGATCAGCCAACAGAAATACGAGATGAATAGTTAAATAAGAATTTCAGTTAATCTTTTTTTAGTATAATCATGTTCCACGCAAGATTATTTATATTACAAATTATTTGTATTATTCTGAAATCCAAATGTAACTGGGTATTTTTGTTTTATCAGGCAACCCTAATGTAGAGCAAGAAAAGACAGCCTGACTTTGTCCCAGGACATTGTTTTTAACTCCCAAAGAACCCTCAGTAAAGATACAGTCAAGGTCAGAGCTCCGTGGAAGCAAAGGAGAGACGCAGGGCATGTGGTTTAAGGAGATACTTGCTCTGTGGGTCACTGGGCAGCAGAAAACTACTTCAGGAGGCCTGAGCGTAAATACCTCTGTAAAGTATGCTTTCTGGACACCTCGCCTGCCCTGGTCTATCCTGCTCAGAACACAGGAATGTAATACCTTTTTCACCAGCCTTTTAAAATTCAAAGATTGAGGTAAAATGGAGTAAGGAATGACTTTTTCGTTTCCCATCAAGCAAGCCACAATTGTGCTCTACTGTTCATGTGTGGGTACAAAATACCCCATCCTGTGTTATCATAAGACAGAGGGAGGGAAACATACATTCAATATTTTAACTAAATATTTTGAGACACCATTAAATATGACACATTCAGTTCAGAGCTAAGAGAATATAACAGCAAAGGAGCACACAAGATCTCCATCATCATGCAACTTATAGTCTAATGGACAAGATAAAGGAACCAATGACATTTAAAAAAAAAAACAATATGGTAGAGAATGACAACAGCTGATAGTTTGAGGTGTAGTGGGTGACACCGAGCCCGTCATAAAAATCTCAGAAAAATGCTATTTGGGTCCCTGAGTCAAACTAAGAGTAAAGATGGAGAATGCAAAACGCATGGTGATTGTAAGAAAAAGAAAAGCACTTCGGCGGCCGCAGAAAGTGAGAAGGGCAAGACAAGAGATTAGATTGGCATGCTGCAGCATCTCAAGGGAACTTCTGTGCATTTTTGGGCTTTATCTAAAATGAAAAGTATAGTCACCGTAAGGTGTTAAACAGAAAAATTGGAGGAAAACGGGAGGCATAAAACAACAAAAGTGGGAGAAAGCAGAAATTATATTCAGCTCCTACTTTTCCCCCTGTAGCCCTTGACTTAAAGTCTGACATACTGGGAGAGAGATCCTGTCAATGAGCAATTTTATCATGACAGAATCTCCCATTTGCCTTATTCCATTTAATTTTGGGATTTTTTAAAAAGTCAAAAATGAGATGTTATGTAAAAAAGAAAGTCCGTATGTCTCCACTGTTGTCTTAACTCCATATGTGTCCATTGTCTTAACTCCACTGTAAACCATCATATTCAGACGGCTATTCTTGACACAATTTTGAGCTTTAAGGAAGATGTTAAGTACTCAGTGAGAAGGCGAATGGTGTCCAATTTACGAAGTAAACAATAATCTTAGGCTGGATAATTTCTGATTTCTTTCCTAAATAAAACAAGGTGGGGGAAGCTTCAGAAAGACTTTCTCTTTTCCAGGATCACATCAAAGTCTAGTTTTATCAGCTTCCAAAGCACTTTTTATGCCCAATCTAAAAGGCAGAGCCTCTTTGGAAAATTATGGAGAAGTACAGCAGAACACAAGGAGAAACAACATACAATAAAAACTGAGCTCCTTGTGACACATTAGAGAAATAAGAGAAAGGGAGAAAGAGGAGAGAGAACTTTGGCTAGTTACAAATGAAGATAGTTCTTTAAGAAGTACAATTCCTAGATCTCGTCAGTGCAGCAACCCACATTGAACTAGTAAAAATAAGTGGCATTGAACGTATAAGCATGAGAAGAATAGCCTATAGGTAAATGCATGGTGGTGAGTATTATGCTATAATGATTAACTCTGACTTTTTTAAGAAATGAAACTTTTAAAAAGGAAAATAATAATATGGACAAAAATGAACAGTTGGACAAATTTTATGTATTTTATGGGTGGAAATGTATCCCCTCCACCAAAATACATTTCAGTCCAGATTCCCAGAAACTAAGATTGTTACCTAATTTAGCAAAAGGAACATTGTGCATGTGATTAGTTAAAATGAGAGTGTTCTGGAAGAGGGTAGGCCGTCAACCTAGTGACCTAAGGAGTGGAGACGAGACACAGGTGGATGCATAGAAGACAGCATGTGGTTAAGCCAGGGGAGACTGGAGTGGGGCAGAGGCTGGAATAATCACCTTCAAGCCACAAAACACCAAGGACTACTGGAAACTACCAGACCCTGGAAGAGGGCTGGAAGGATCATCCGCTACAACCTGCAGAGAACACATGATCCTCCCGATGCCTGGATTTCAAACTTCTGGTCTCCAGAAAAATTATGAAAAAATAAAATCATGTTGCTTTTAGGCACCCTGTTTGCAGCCAAGGAAACTAATACAATGTGCTTTTTTGAATTTCTCTGCTCACAGTGCCAAACCTGATGAATTTTCTTTTTTCTTTTTCTCTTCTTTTTAACAAAAGAAACTTGAAATACATCTTGAAACTAAGTAAAAATAAAAGTACAACTTAAAAATGCATTCCATACAAGTTGTATAAAAATATATTGCCAGTTCCACCCTGGTAGTTGACCTAGCCAAGGAAAACCTCATTTAATCCTCACAAGATCTCACCATAATTGGTACTCTTAAAACACTTCCCATCAGAAAATATCAGGCATGAACATCCGAACATCTTACTACTGAACTAAAATCTAAACTTCTACACAAGTCAATAATATCTAGTAGCTGCTTTCACAAACCTGATGAATTTTCATAGTGTTTCGTCAGCAAGAAGTTAAAAAGAAATGACACTCAAGGGTATTCACACATTTATGGACACTACAATAAACTCTACCACAGGCATAGTTGGAGTTTGCCAGAGAAAAACCTAAGTCTTGTTAAATTAAAGACTCTAAAGTTAAAAAAAAAAAGACTAACATAACTATGATATCAATAATCAAAAGGAAACAACATTATTTACACCCTGGTGTAAAAATCAGAGTGAATTTAGCAATTTGTTCCTGATACTAAGGATGTATCTGTGACAGTTCGCGTTTAGTGGAAAAGAGAAGTTTCCTAAGACTATACAATCAAGCTATCTTTGAGCAGTCCAGAGTTGATTAAAATGAGAGCGAGTATAAACATATTTGACATGGTCAAAATGACGTACCCATCTTACTTTGTGACTTTCAAATGACTGAGAATTTCAACTGACAAAGAATTTCCTTCTTTGGGTTGCCTGAATGAGTTGCTGGGGAATATTGTTATTTTACAAGCATATTGCTAAAATGACTGTCTCTGTCCTTGCTAAAATCAAGGACTTTGAGTCTACAACAAGGAGTTAGGGAAAGAAAAGAAAAGAAAAACAAAGAAAGATTGCAGAGCAGGCACTGACATTAATTCTAGTGATATATAATATTTAAAGGACTAGGTTATTAGACTTCAAGTAGCAAGTGCTATTAATGAAATACTTTGTAAATAACTTAATGTCCTCTCAGTAGATTTTGATGGTTCCTCAGATATCAATTTTATACATTTGGTCCCACATGTCAACTTTTTAAACACTCAATAACATTCTACTTTAAGATTTTTATGGGATTTTTTTCACCGGAATAACCACTTTTATGACGTTTAGAAGTTTCGGAATCCTGAAGTCACTGCGAGAAAGTCACGTCAATATCAAATAGATGTTTCTGCAGAGTAGCGAAAGTTTAAACAGCTCAGAAGATCATTTTAATTGCATTGTTGGTTATTAGTAGACAGTCAAGGATTCGCGCAAGTTCAAAGCAAAAATAAACTGATTATGCTTAAGTCAAAACATAATATGCATCATCACTCAAATCTCTGGCCAAGTGTGATACAACTTTCATTTCTAAATGTAATGGATTTATAAGTAGTTACCTACTAACAGAAAACTCAAAAAAAAAAAATTGTGAAACTATTTAAGGAGAGGAGAAGTCTCTATTCAACTCCTTTGCCCATTACCTAATTGGGTTCTTTTTAACTATGTACTGTAGGAGTTCCTCATACATTTTTGATATTAGCTCTTTACCAGATACAGAACTTGCAGATATTTTCCCCTGTTCCATAAATAACTTTATTTGTTCTGTTGGCAATTTCATTCACCGTGCAGAGGGTTTTTAGTTTGGTGTAGTTCTGTCCATTTTTGCTTTTGTTACTTTTGCATTTGATAGCGTAATTCAAGAAATCACTGCCAAGACCAATGCAGGTTTTCTCAAGGTTTTCTTCTCAGAGTTTTATAGTTCCAAAGTTTTAGGGATATGAGTAGGTCTTTAATTCACCTTGAGTTCTGTATAGTTAAGAGTAAATCTCATTCTTGCATATGTGAATATCCAGTTTCTCCATGACCATTTATTGAAGAAATTCTCCTTTCCTCACTTGTATTCTTGGCACCTTTGATGGATTCATTTCCGAGCTCTCTATTTTGTTACACTGGCCTCCAAAGGGGTATTCCTAAGCCAAATGCCATAATGTTTTAATTATTGTTGATTTATGATATACTTTGGGGTCAGGAAGTATGATATATCCAACATTGTTCTTTTTCACCAAGATCACTTTTACTATTTAAAGTGTTTTGTGGCTCCATATATGTTTTTAGACTCTATCATATTTCTGTAAAAATATTTCTTCTATTCTGTAAAAATACTATTAGCATTTTGGTAAGCATTTCACTGAATCTGTAGACTTTGGGGGATATTATAGGTATTTTAATAATATTAATTCTTTTAGTTCATGGACATGTGATGCCTTTCCATTTTTTGTAGTTCGCTTGTCTTAATCAGTACTTGATAATTTTTAGCACACAAGTTTTTCATCTCTTTGAGTTAGTTTATTCCTAGGCATTTGATTTTCCAAACTATTGTAACGATGCAACAGCACAGAAAAATGAATAAATCCATTAAGATATAGGCAAAGGGATTGGACAGATAGTTCTCCACAGAAGACATATAAATGACTAGCAGATACATGATAAGACGTTCAAGATCATTAGTCATCAAGGTAATAAAAATTAGCTCACACCTAATAAGAAAATCACCATAAAACAGAAAAGATGAAAAACGCTGCCAAGAACTTGGACAAAATAGAACACTTTTAACGTGGAATAAATCAGACAAAGAAAGTTAAGTATCTCATGGTTTCTCTTATAAGAGAAATCCCAAATATAAACAATTGAAAGAGGAAGACAAAAATAGACAATACGAAACAGGAAAGCAGACTTCTGATGGGAAGTAGATGTAGGGATTGGGGAGACTGGAGGGACTGGAGGGGAAGGGAAGAAGGAATAAATCCCGTATGTATATGTACCGATTCTCCATGATAAATGTATTTATTATGTATCACACACATCAACTTATAAAAAAAAGAAATATATTCATACAGTATGACAAGGATGCAAAATGTTGCTAGCTGCTACGAAAAACAGAAAAGAATTAATAGTAGAGCTTCTTTAAAATAAATAAAGTTAGAATTACCATAGGATCCAGCAATCTCTTTGGGGTCTTTATCCACAAGTATTGAAATCAGAATCTGAAAGATTCTTAAACTTCTCTTATTGAGAAGCATCATTTATAATGGCCAATATATGGAAATTACCTAAGTGTCCACTGGTGGATGAATGGACAAAGATTGTATGACATATGCCTGCAGTAGAATATATTCAGCCTTTAAAAAGAAAGAAAATTATACCATATGCAATAACATGAATGAACCTGGAAGACATTATGCTAAGTGAAATAACCAGACACAGAAGGACAAATACTGGCTGATTCCATTTATGTGAAACATTAAAAATAGTCAAGCCCATGGAAACACAGAGTAGAATGGAGGTCGCCAGTGGACAGGAGTCAGAAGAAGTGGGCAGTTGATCAACCAATACATAGTTTCAAGTATGCCAGATGAATAAATTCTAGAGGTCTGCAGTTACAATCTCAGGCCCATAGTAAACAATCTTCTACTGGGCACTTAAAAGGTTTTTCAAGAGGAAAAAGGTTTTCAAGAGGAAAAATCTCATGGTCAATATTCTTATCATAACAAATACTTAAAAATTCAAACAAGGCATTAGACATTTAAAAGTGTAAGATTGTGGTCCTGAGAGAAAGAAAACAAAGTGGTACATACTATGATTGCCTTGGTTTTTATCCAGAGGGATTCTCTGAGCACAGATACAGGTAGAGTCAAACAGAACCTGAAACCTTATTGAATTGAATGGATGGAAACTGCAATTTGGGGAAGGCTGAAAGTTGTGTAACACTGTTTTAGAAAAACAAGGACTGGCAAGTGTATAATTCAAGAATGGACTATGAAATCATAAAGTTCATCTGGCACCAGAAGAGGTCAAGAATAGCAAAAACAACTCTGCACAACAGGGGCAAGGCAGGGGGAATCACAATCTCTGACTTGAAATTATACTGTAAAGCTATTGTGATAAAAACAGCATGGTACTGGCAAAAAAACCCAAACAAACCAAAAAAAAAAAAAAAAAAACCAGACCTGAGGATCAATGGAACCGGTTAGAAGACGCAGAAACAACCTCAAACACACTCAAATACCTCAACTTCGACAAAGAAGCTAAGCACCCTCACTGGAAGTAAGATACCATCTTTAATAAATGGTGCTAGAAAAATTGGCTTTCCACATGCCGGGGACTAAAACTAGACCCATGTCTCTTACCATGTACTAAACTGAAATCAAAGTGGATCAGAGATCTAAACATTCAAACAGAAACACTAAATTTGCTGGAAGATAGAATAGGTAGAACTCTTGAAGACATAGATGTAGGCAAAAACTTTATGAACAAAACTCAGACTGCATGGGAAATAATATAAAGAATCAGTGACAGGAATCACATTGTATTACAAAGCTTTGGCACAGCAAAAGAAAACACCAGCAGAGTGGGGAGACAGCCCACAGAATGGGAAAAATCTTTTGCCAGTTCCTCAGACAAAAGTCTAACACCTAGAATATATAAAAAACTCAAAAAAATCAGACTCCAAAATTTAAAGACTCAATCCTAAAATGGGCATCTGAAATGAATAGACACCTCTCAGATGAAGAAGTAAAAATGGCAAAGAAATGTATGAAAAAGTGTTCAACATCACTGGTCATTAGAGATGCAAATCAAAACAATGCTAAGATTCCATCTCACTCCAGAAAGAACAGCTATTATTAAGAAATCAACCCATAACAAATGTTGGCGAGGCTATGGGGAAAAAGGAATCCTCCACTATTGGTGGGAGTGTGGACTGGTCCAATCATTGTGGAAAGCAGAGTGGAGATTCCTCAAAAACTACAATAGAGGTTCTATTTGACCCAGCTTTTTCTCTTCTTGGTATCTTCCCAGAAGAATTAAAAGCATCATACCACAGTGATATATGCACAACCATGTTTATAGCAACACAGTTTGTAATAGCTAAATCTTGGAACCAACCCAAATGCCCAGCAACTGATGAATGGATAAAGAAGATGTGGTTTATTTACACAATGGAGTACTACTCTGCCATAAAAAAGGATACACTTGAAACATTTAAAGGTAAATGGATGCACCTTGAGAACATACTCTTAAGTGAAATAAACCAGACACACATGAGTACATATCAAATTGTTTCTCTGGTATGAGAAACCATAAGTGTAAACAAGGACAAAAATGAATAACAGATATTGTGAAAAGGAAAAATATTCAAATGAGAAGGAGAACTAGGGAGGGGGAGAAAAAAAGAAGGAAGGGAAAAAGAAAAGAAAAAAGAGGAAAAATGGCAAAATCTAAATAAAGCTGTTGCAAATAAGGAGAGGAAGAGGAGTTCAAGGGTAGGGTAGGGAACGGAAAAAAAGATATATCATGTACTGGTACAAATTAACTATGATGAATGTGATTGTTAGGTATACCTAAAATGTACCAATAAATCTTCTTGGTTCAAAAAAGAAAAAAGAATGTGCTGTGACACATTGAACACATTTACTGGAAACCTCAGAGCAAGGGTCAGCAACCGTGGCCTGTGGACCAAATTTAGCCCAGCATCTGCTTTTGCAGATGAAGCTGATTTAGAACCCAAGTACATCCATTCTTCTGTATATATCTACAATACGTCTTATGCTATAATAGGAGATATGAGTAGCTGTGACAGTGACCATCTGGCTCAAAAGGCTGAGAAAGTCATCATTTGGTCCTTTCCAGAAAATGTTCGCTGATCACCACTGTGGAGAAATAAATTTGCGGCAAGAACAACAACAATAAACAACAATAATGAAAAACAGGCATATTGGGCCCACAATCAAGGTAAGATGAAATTTTAAGGTACACAATCCAAAGGAAGTCAGAAACATCTCAAAAATGAGTCAATGAGAAAACAAAGTAGGTGCAAACTCAATCGTTTGATAATTATCTTAAACATAAATAATCTGACATTCCAATTAAAAGGCTTAGGCTATCAGACTCAGTGAGAAATGCAAGACAATCATGTGCTGCTTACAAGAAACTCAATTAAATATGAATACACCAATAGAGTATACAGATAGAAGATATAGTATGTATACATTAATCAAAAGAAAAGGGATTACTCTATTAATACCAGACAAATAATACTTCAGAATAACAAACTGGAAGATTAAAAAGTTGTGTTCATAGTGATAAAAGAATAAATTAATTGACTGCCTAATAATCCTAAATATGTATGAGGCCAATAACAATGCTCCAAAACTCATGAAGTAAAATTTTACAGAACAAAAATAAAGACATAGTTATGATTCTCGTTAGTTTCTGAACTCTCTTCTTAGCATTTGATAGGACAAGTAAACAGAAAATTTGTAAGATTCTGGAAGTGTTGAACAATGTTTCCCCTAATGAATAAATGTACAAATGAATGCTGTGGTGAAGAGAGGAAAAGTGTGGGAAACAATTTCATTTTTATTTCAGGCATGTGTGTCAACTCTTAGCGCAGCTACTGGAGTTTTATTTTTAATTGATTATTTAATTGATGGGGAGAGCAGGAGAGATGGCACTGAATCCAAGTTTGATTAATATTCTCTTGACTGTTTTCAGATTGCACATGATGACGACAGATTTCAGACTTGCCCTCCAGTCCCAAGAAGAACAAGATGAGTTGTAACAGCTCTTGCGGACATCACTTTACTCCCAAGACCACTTCTGCTGCAGGCTGCCGCCAGGTAAGAGCTGCCAAGTGCTGTATACTGGTGAATATTTGTGTAACTTACATCTCAGTCTTCACAAACATTTACTGGAGAAGTAGCATTGTATTCCCATTTTACAGAAGAGAAAAATAAAATTCTAACATAGTTAAACAAATTGACCAAGGGGATTTGCAGCAGAGCCTGGCAAAATGAAAGCCAAGCCTCTCATCTCAGCTACTGCGGCAGTCACCTAATTGTTTTTCTTTGCCTGGCTCCTGCTTTCTTCCAGGGCATTCTTCAGCAGGTAGCTGGGGAGATCTTTCAAAATGCATATCTAATCTTTTTCCTTCTCTGTTTCAAATCCCTCCCTTTCCTACGGCTCTCATGACCTCCCCTCAACCTCATCTCTTTCCATCCGCTTTTCCTGCTCTGAATTCTGGCAATCTGAACCTTTTTCAGACCCTCAGAGACTCTTGCATTTTCTACACCAGCACTTTGCACATGTTAGTCCCGTGTCTGGAATATTTTTCCACTTCCTTCCACATATGCAAGTGATCCACTTGCCTGGACTTCTCCTCCTACTGCAAGTCTCAACAGAAATACTTCCTCAAACAGCTTTCCCAGTCTAGACTAGGTAGACTAAAGGATATTTCCTTTAGTACACGAAACTACATTTTTTTTTCCTTGCAGGTGTGTGCATTTAATTATTTGATTAATCTGTTTCTATCACTAACCAGACAAAGAGCTCAAGGGAACAGAAACGCTTGCTATGTGACTCACTATCTGATTCCCAATGCATGGCATAATGTTTTATATGTAAATATTTGTTAAATTAATTAATAAGGAAGGCAAAGGGAAGAGAAATGGAGAAATTAAGGCCAAGAATGGAAGAAAAACAAATGAGATATATTAAAGAATGCACCAGCAAATTGAAGTATTTCACAAAACTAATCCAAAGACAATGAGTTGATTTATATAAATATTTCATATTTTACCAGCAGTGCCTCTAGAATACTTCAAGCATACTCCAATTTGAATAGAGTTGAGATAGCAATCTGGCACATAAAATGATTTCAAATGAGTATTTAAGGTCACCAAAATGGATGAGAATTCTTTTCCATTTTAAATTTCTGAATTCTGAGAAGAGTGACATCTCACCAACTAGTTCTTTTTATTTAAAGACTGTCTGATCCTAGGATTAAAAAAGTAAATAGAGTGGTGAGATCAGACTTTTTAAATGATTTACGTTATTTAATTTTGACATGCCTTTGCTCTTTGAAACCGTGCGGTTTCAGGATACGACTCTGGCCGAGTCTTTTCAGCTCTCTCCGCTCTGGATTAGCTTCACTTATTTCTGTCTGCCAAGGTGACTTTTACCCGATGCCATCAGAGGCCTTAATCCGTTCGGTTCTCAGTGATAGCAGGACACTGGCAATGGTAGCCACTCCTTAGTCCCTGTGTTTAGTAACCAATGATCCAAGTCTGTTAATCATAAATTATTATCTGATAAAGAAGCATCTAATACGTGTTAATGTGCTCCAACTCATTCATAACTATCATGGTTTAACACAATAGATTTGAAGCTCTATCTACGTCACATAAACTATAAAGACGGCTTTGTTATAAGAGCGAGCTATCTGTCTCTGTTCCTGGGCCATGAGGAGGTGAGAAGTTTTGCTCAGCCACATGCTCAGTGCCCAGCCACAGGCCCAGAAACAAAGGAGTCAGATGGCCATGGCCCGAAAGCTCGGACACCATCAGGCAAAACAATTCATTCCTCTTCTAAGTTGATTTTCTCATGGATCTCATCACAATGACGCAATATTAACTAAACCAGGAGGATTCTTTCATAGCGCTTTATTGCTAAGAATTACCTAGTAGCTTTCTACTGGATTATTTTATGTGGTTCTTTCTCAGGAAGATAAGGCTCAAACATCAGAGTTGGGTTCTGCTATTTATAAAACCTCTGATTGAAATACAGGCACCCAAGCCAGGTATACCTAGAGCACACCTGAACATCCTGTTCCCCAGAATGATAACTCATTGTGACTCTAATTTAGGATTAATAGTCTCTCACACTTTCCTTTATTAAGATACAGTTTACATACCAAAAACTTGTCAATTAAAAATATATGATCCAGGGGTTGGGAATTTAGCTCAAGTGGTATAGCACTTGTCTGCAAGTACAAGGCCCTGAATTTGATCCCCAGCATGCCCTCAAATGTAAATGAATAGAATAAAAAAATAATAAAATGTATGATCCAGCTGGACGTGGTGGTACACTCCTGTGACCCCAGCATTCTCAGAGGCTGAGGCAGGAGTAGGACAAGTTTGTGCCCAGAGTAGGCAACTTGGCAATGTAAGGAGACTTTGTCTTGAAACAGAAAATTAACAAAGGGCTAGAGGTGTAGCTCAGTGTGAAGGCCCTGGGTTCAATCCCCACGACCTCATACACGAATTGTGTGTGATCTAATGGTCTTTAGTGTATTAAAGAGTTGTATAACAATCAGAGTAACAGGATTTTAGGACCTTGTGCTCACTTGCAAGCATTCCTAATCTCTTTCATATACTAACTGCCACAGCCCTGGATGACGACCAGTGGACCTGGTTCTCTGGAGATTTGCCTATTCTGAACAGAAATGTAATTATATATGGTTTTTATTTTTTCACTTAACATGTATTTTTGAAGTTTACCCTTATTGTAAATGTACCAGTACTTCCTTCTTTTCTTTTGATAAATACTATTACCTTTCATGAACACATCTCACTTTGTCCATTCATCACTGGATGGACATCTGGGACATTTTGCTGTTTTAAGTGATTTTGTTATAAACACACATACATAAGTTTTTGCTTGGGCATTTGCTTTTGTTTCTCTTGGTTAGAGACTTGGTAGTGGAACTGGTAGGTAATGTGGTAATTCTGTACTTTTAAAAATTGATTAGATTTTTAATAATGTTCTGAAATGTGTTTATTGAACAGCAAAGGGCAGAAATCTTCCCTCAGGTCATTATGTGAAAATCCATGTCACTCCATTATAGACACAGCAATTAGCAATTTTTCTTGTGTGCAATTTCTGTATTTAACTAGTGCTGCATACTTTTCTGCATTTAATTTCCAGTACTTTTTGTTAAATTGGTACATATTTGTAATATGGGATTTTTTTGAATATTAACACATGTATATAACATGCTTCAGTTATTTTCAACCCCGTTTCTTTCTCCTCTCTCTCTCTCTCTCTCTCTCTCTCTCTCTCTCTCTCAGTCCCCTCTCCCCAGTCTCCAGAAGTCTACCTTTTGTAGACTTCTGGATAGTTAACCTTCTGAGACTGACTTGTTTTGCTAAATGTGATGATCTCCACTTTCAACCTTCTTTTTCCTACAAATGACATGATTTTCCTTTCTTCATGGCCAAAAAATTTTCCACTGTGCATATATACCACAATTTCTTTATACATGATTCTGTTGATGGACATCTAGGTTGTTTCTATAGTTTAGACATTGTGAACTGCACTACTATAAAGATGGATATCTGTGTGCCATTATAATATGCAGTCTTTAATTATTTGGGGAGTATACCAAGGAGGAGTATAGCTGGATCAAATCGTATATCTGTTTTGTGTTGTTTGAGCAATCTCCATTCTGATTTCTACAGTGGTTGTGGTATCCTACATTCTCACCAACAGCATAAAAGAGTCCCTTCCCTCCACATCCTAGCCAGCATTTATTGCTTTTCTATTCCAGATGATAGCCATTCTGACAGGGGTGAGAATCTTGGTGTAGTTTTGATTTGCATTTCCATAATGGCTAGAGATGTTGAATTTTTTCAGATCTTTATTGGACCTTTGTACATCTTTTTAGAATTCTCTGTTCAATTCATTTGCCATTCATTTATTGGGGCTGTTTCCTTTTATTATGTTAAGTCTTCTGAGTTCTTTACATATTCCATATTCTTTGGATTAATCCTCTATCAGAAGAGTAGCTAGCAAGGACTTTCACTCATTCTATAGATTCTCTCTCCACTCTGTTGATTTTGCTGTACAGAAGTTTTTAATGTGATGTATTCTTTTTTGTTGATTCTTGCTATTGTTTCTTGTGCAACTGGAGTCCTATTCAGGAAGTCTTTTCCCGACACCATGGCTTCCTGTTTCCCCTGTTTTCTTCCAGCGGTTTCAAATTTCTGTTCTTCTATCTAGGTCTTCGATCTGATTTTATCTCATTTTAGTACAGAGCAAGAGGTGTGGATCTAATTTCAGTCTTCTGGATGTGGGCATCCAGTATTCCCAGTGCTATTTGTTAAAGAGGCTCTTGCATATGTTTTCAATTCTTTTTTTCAAAAATCAGATGGTTGTACTTGCACAGGTTTGTTTTGGTGTCATCTGTTCTACTCTGTTGGTTTACATGTCTGTTTTATGTCAGTACCATGTTGTTTTTGTTACTACAGCATTGTAGCATAATTTGAATTTCCTGCCACCACTATTACTCCTTATATTCAGGACCGCTTTGGATATTTTGTGTTTTCATGTGATTTTTAGGATTGTTTTTCTAGTTCTGTGAAAAATGTTATTGATATTTTAATAAGGATAACATTGAATCCGTACATCATTTCTGGTAAATGGCCATATTAATAATATTAGTCCTGTGCATCCACAAACAAGGGCGTTCTTTCCATTTTCTAATTTCTTTGATTTCTTTCTTCAGAATTCTGTAATTTTCATTATAGAGGTCTTTCATATTCTGGATTTTAGGTGTTCCTAAGTATTTTTAAGCTCTTGTGAATAGAATTGTTTTCCTCATTTCTTTCTGGGCAGATTTATTATTTATCTATGGAAAAGCTACTTATTTGGGGGTGTTGATTTTGTGTCCTCCCACTTTGCTGAATTCTCAAATTGGCAAGCATCTGGTAGAAATTTTACAGTCTTCTATGTAAACAATAATACCATCTGCAAACCGGAAGAATTTGACTCTTCTTTTTTATTTGTATTCCTTTCTTTCTCTTTCTTGCCTAACTGCCCTGGCTAAAGTTTCAAATACTACATCAAACCAGAGTGGTAATAATGGTACCCTTGTCTCATTTCAGATTTTAGAGGAACTGCTTTCAGTTTTTCCCTTTCAGTACGATGTTGGCTGTAGTTTTGTCATATATGGCTCTTATCAATTTGAGGTATATTTCTGTACGTATTTTCTTCAGAGTTTTTCATATAAAGGGATATCGAATTTTGTCATACCTTTCTGTCTATTGAGATGATCATGTGGTTTCCATCTTTGGTTCCATTTATGTGGTGTATTACATTTATTGATTTACATATGTTGAACCACTCTTGGGATAGAAGAGTCAAGTTGGTCACAGTGTATCACCTTTTAAATGTGTTTTTGAATTTTATTTGCAAGAATCTTATTGAGTATTTCTGTGCCTGTGTTTATCAGATATATTGGTCTGTAGTTTTCTTTTTCTTTTCTTTTTTTTTTTTTGAGTTTTTGTAAAGTTTGTATCAGGGTAATAATTTCTGCTTCTTAGAAAAAACATAGAAGCATTCATTTCTAGTCCTTGGAAAAGTTTGAGAAGCATTGGTGTTAGTTCCTCTCCAAGGTCAATGGATGCACCTTGAGACCATACTCTAAGTGAAATAAATCAGACACACGTGTTTAAATACCGCATTGTTTCTCTGGTGTGAGAAACTGAAGTGTAAATAAAGAATAAAATGTATTATATTGGGAAAGGGAAGAAAATGTCCAAATGGGAAAGGGAACAAGGGAGGAGGAAAGGGACAGAGGGAGAAGAGAAATAAGAAATGGAAGGAAAAAATGGAAACAAAGCTTTTGTAAATGGGGAGTGAGGAAGGGGTTGGGGGAGGGGAGGGGAATGGGAGAAAAGAAGCAACAAGATATACCATGTACAGGTACAAATCCCCTGTGGTGAATGTTATCACTATGTACATCTAAAATGTACCATTAAAATAAAATTTAAAAAAAAGTCTGGTGGTCTTTAGCTATGAATTCAAGGCTCCTGGGCTTTTTTTTCAGTTGTTGCAGTTTTAATAACTATTTCATTATGACTTATCAATTTGTTTAGACTTTTGAATCGTGTTGGCTCAATTTTTGTAGGTCACACATGTCTAGGAACTTAGCGATTTCTTTTAGCTTGTCCAATTTTTCAAAATAGTATCTAATAACCTTGTTGCAGTGGTGTCTGTTGTAACTTTGCCTCGTTCATCTCTAATTTCATTAATTTGGGTCTTTTCTTTCTTTTGCCAAGTTTGGCTAAAGTTGTATCAATCTTCTCTATCTTTGCAAGGAACCGACTCTTTAATTCATGATCCTATTTATTATTCTCTTAGTCTCTATTCCATTCACTACTGCTCTGATTTTCATTATTTCTTTCCTTCTACTGGATTTCGGTTTAGTTTTTCTTGTTTTGCTAGGACCTTGATATCCATAATTAGGTTATTTGTTTGGGTTTGCGCTGTTTTTCTGGTGTAAAAACTCATAGTTCATAGACATAAACTTCCCCCCACAGAGCTACTTTCATCGTGATCCAAAGTGTCTGTTATGTTGTGTTTCCAGTATCATCTGATGCTAAGAATTTTCGAAAGTTTCTCTGTGATTTCTTCAATGATCCACAGTTATTTAAGGCTATGACTGAATCTCCAAGTACTTGTTAGTTTCTGTGTCTTTTTTTGCTGTTGGTTTGAAGCTTTATTTTATTGTGATCTCATGGCATTCAATAGTTTGTTTCATTTTTTATATTTCTTAAGGCATGCTTTACAGGCCAAAATATGGTCTATTTCAGAGAAAGCTTCATGGCTGATGAAAAACACATGTATTTTGCTGTTGTTGAATGGCATATTGTAAATGTCTATTGAGTCCATTTGATCTTTAATGTGGTTGAAATCTGATGTGTTAATTTTTTGTTTGATTGACTACCTGTGAGAGTGTGGTATTGATCTAACTCACTAAGATTATATTGTGGCCTGTCTGATCCTTTATATCAAATAGTGTTTCTTTTAGGAAATTGGGGGCACAGAATATATATAAATATTCATATATATTGGTTTTCAGGCATAATTCATTCCAGAAACATGCTTGTAATCCAAAGCACTTGTATACCAACACAAATTTCCTCATAAAAATAATGGAAAGTCAGATGATTTGTTCCACAATTCAAAAAGCGTTCATATAAAAAGGGTTACAATACTGTAATGTAACATTAAGTAATAAAAAAAGAAAAATAAACAAATTAACCTTCCCTTACTCTTGAAAACCTTCGTGGCTGATGTGAGGAAGAAAAGAGAGAGGAGGGTTATTGTGTAAGATGACTGACTACCATTAATGGAATCACTGATGTGTATTGGCTCAGTGGAATCTTTCTCTTTTGTGCAATTTTAACAAGGAACTTACCCAATGACACTTGCTTTTGCCTCTTTTTGAGGATTTTGTGGAAATGTGACATTGTGCTGTCATTAAATAGATTCACCCTTGCACTGCTACCACCTCATTTGGGTGGTATTTTTCTACAAAATTTTGCACCGTTACTCTCATTTTACACATCTCCTTAATCTCACATGAAGTGAAGGATTTCTCTGCCTTTTTCCCCTCCTCCTCTTCAGATCAGATCTCCTCCAGAACCTCTTGCTGTTGGGAGGTGATCACCACACTCCCAGAGAGAGAAAGGGAGAGAGAGAAAGAGAAAGAGAGCAAAACCACTGGCGTAGCTGTGATCATGTGACATTTAGCATCACATACTACACATATTGCAAGACACCGCTCATTTATCAAGTCAAAATTTATTAGAAACATTTGCTCATCTTGCAGAACACTCACGGGAAAAGTTGCTCGCAATCCAAGGCCTTACTGAATAAATATCTCTGTGTGTGTATTTGTTATCTCTTCCTGTCCCCCTATGTAGTGGCCTTCCTGTCCTCTTCTAATGTTAGTTTGATTTCTACGTTATCAAATATAAGTATAGCTACTCTTGATTGCTTTGAGTATCTCTGTAGTTGAGGTGTGTATCTGGACAGAAGTATATAGGTAGGTCTGGTTTTTTATTTTTTTTAATCCAACCTGGCAGTTCATATCTTTTAATTGTAGAAGATAATTTACATTAAATGTTATTATTGAAAGATATCTACTAATTTGTGCCATTTGTTGTTTTCCTAGTGTTTGATTTATTCCTGATTTTCATTCATCTCTTCTCCCAATGAGAAGTATTCTTCTTCTTGGTCTTGTGGTTGTGTTTGTTCTCTTCCTCTGCATCTTCAAAGTGGCTAAATTGTTTTTACATCATTGCCAGCCATGGATAAGGGTCCCCACTTCTCTCCTCCTCACAAACACAGCTGATTGTATTTCTTCTCTTATTATAAACATTATAGTGGGAAAGAAGTAATATCTGATGGTGGTTTTGATTTTCATTTTTCTAGTGGCTAATAATGTTCAGCACTTTTCACGTGCTTATGGGGCATTCATATTTTCTCTTAGGGAACTATCTATTCACAATATTCATTTTTTTCAAATTTGGTTATTTGTCTTATTATTACTGAGTTATAATTATTCTAGATACAAACACCACATCAGTTGTATGAGTCCCAAATACATCCTTCCACTGTGTAAAGCCACTTACTTGACAACATTGCTTGCAGCACAAAAATATTTTAATTTCAATAAACTCTAATTATTATTTATTTTCCTTTATTACTATGCATTTGTAAGGGATGTGAGAAGTCATTATTGTACCCAATATAAAAATTTATTCTCATGTTCCCTTTTGAGTTTATATTTTTTGATTTTACATTTTTCTCTACATTTTAATTTTTATATATAAGATTGGGGTCTAAATTAATTCTTTTAAATTTGGATGTCCAATTATCTCAACATATTTCTTGCAAATACTCTTTCCTCACTGAGTTGCTTTGGCAACTTTGTTGAAAATTGATTACAAATGTGAGAGTTTATTTCTGGACCCTTGATTCTATTTCATTGATCTACAGGCTATCTTTAGACCATTTACACATTATCTTGATTATGTAACTTAGTAAAAACTTTTAAAATTGAAAATTGAAAGCCCTACAACTTTTGTTCTTCATCAAGAGCGATTCTATATTAGAGCACTACATGGATGGAATGATGAGTGGACAAATAATAATTCGTAACTCACAGTTTTCAGTCCATACAGACACCAAGAACTGAGCTTGCTTTTTAAAAAAATATGATTTTATTTGATCTTATCAACAGATTTTAAAACTCTCTTTCAAAGAGCAGGAAATAAAACTTTAGATGGTCCCCTCGCTTGTCCAAAGACAACCTACCTACAAATGACTGGTAGTCATTTCCTCTGTCCTTCCTATTGACTGAAATGCCCAGGTGTTTCTAGGAACGATTGAATCACAAGCTCCTTACAAGGAAGTGATTACTATATTCTAAATTTCTTTTTAAAAGTTATACTCATAGCTTCTACCTATAACTGAACATGCAATATAGAATCGGTCTTGATTTATTGATTGATATAGAACTGATACAGTGATTGGCTCAACTTGCAGTGATTTGGCCACAAATGAAGGAACTGGGTGGTCGCATGGACTTAATTGTAAAATAAGCATTGGACAAGATTAAAGGGGAACACTATTGACTTCGGTATTAGAAATACTTATTTTAAAATAAAAAGGTACAAAAATAGCCTAATGTATTCAAAGTTAAACCCTAAGGGAAAAATGACTAATATTTTTTAATACACCAAATACATTTAGGCCTGTTTTTTACACCTAAATTTACTCTATTTTCTTCTAAATAATAGACGGGCAGTGACTTTTGGGGGGGCAGTGACTATTAAAAGCACCAATATGTCAGTATAATTATTTAAAATCTTAAAAAAAATTATATTCTTTGTAGACCATAAGACCATGTTTTAAATGCAAATGGAATATTTTTAGAAATCGCACATCATCCTATCCTTTCAAAAGTGACCATATTTCTTATTCTTCACTGCTGAAAATCCCTAGCTCCTCTTTTCCTGTCACCATTGTAGGGTAAAAGAATCCTACCTGTGAATGAGCCTTTCTTGAAGGATTCATTAAAGTTTAAGCTTGTGCATTGCATCAAGCAGGTAACATGCTCATTTTCCAAGAGCAAATCATAACTCTTTTGTGTCACTTAATATATGAGAGAAAAAAGGTAAAAGAAAGGAAGAAACAAATTGGTTTCTTTGTAGTGAGAATCTGCACGCAAAGGACTTGGAAGTCAAATTTCACAACAGCATGAAAGATGCTAGATGAAGATAGCAAGTACAATATGGTTTTATGTTCACTAATTGGAGAATAATGCTTCTGAATTCCACAAAATGGTCCTTAAAAATGCTGACAAAGACAATAAGGAAATATGGCCTCTCTGATGAATATAGTTTAGATAGTTTTGGGGAGTAAATTTGGGGTTATGCTGGACTAAGGCACTTTAAGTCTTTCAATCACTTTTGTACATACATTCATTTTGGAGAAAAAATAATATAATCAGACCTCTTGATGAAAATGTCCCAATGGTCTCCTTTGGGAACATGTATAAAGTGATTTTACATTTGAATAATATAGACAGTTAAAACATTGTATGTCGGAAGAAGAGTTAGTGCCTCTGCCTAGGGAAGGCCACTTGGATGTCCAAATGGGCGATTCAACCAAAGCCTGAGTCTGTCTCTCAGCTTCTCAAACTCAGGCACATGCTCATGGTATCTTCCTGGAGCTGACCCGAATTAGTGATACTGAATCACACCAACAAGCTCCTGAGAGATTGACAAACACTGCTAGAATGACACCAACAGAAAAAAACAAAACAAAACCAAACCAAAACAAAAAAAAACCTTTTGAATTTAAATGAGAAATAAAATTGACCCAGGGTACAAGCATTAACTCCACTACACAGCCTTTCTCAGTAAGCAAGCTGTATCCAAAGCAACATAAGCAGGTGTGATTTTGTAGCACCAGAATTGGGAGATTAGTAATATCCATTCACATACTTAATGACTTATTCCCTGATGGACTCTTTCCACAACAGATAACAGCTTGCTTCACACAGAAGGATGCACCCATATTTCCATGAATTGGATATGTGGAATTTTCCTTTATGAATGTCCTTGTTTTAAAAATCTCTTTGTTGCCCATCATTTCTTTTGAGTCACCCATTTCATTCTTAAACATTTTACTGTCTTCGGTCATGTTTTACCTGCCTAGATGTCATTTTCTGTCTTCCAGGTCTTTGGAAAATACAACTCCAGCTGGGAAATTTGTAAATTTGAATAATATCCAAAATAATGTTGATTTAGCCCAGCATCTCAATATCAGGAGCTTCTACTTTGTTCTTCACATGGCTTTATCTTATTCAACATTCTTTCAGAATCTTTCCTAATACCCAAAAGTCTGTATCTTCCCATCTGTGATCCCACACATGAAATGATAGAATCTCTCAACTAATAAGGAGAAAAGGGCTGCAAAGAGACATGCATATACACAGCAAAGCGTTTTAAATGCCTACTGTGGGCTATGAGTTCTTCTGCACAGCGAAGAGAAGAATGAACAAAACCAAGCTCCAACCCCATGGAGTTCACTTTCTTGTGAGAAAACAATGATATTCAAGAGAAACAAAATGAAAATAACAAAAAGTCATGAGAAATCCTATCATAAAAGATAAACCAAGATAAGGAAATGGGAAGTGTTGAAGAATATTCTACTAGATAGGATAACCACAGGCATGAGCAATGAGTAGAATTATTGGAAAGGTCGGTGTATTAGTTACCTTTCTAGAACCTATGGTTTGTAAGAGAGCAGATTTAATACAAGACATTTATAAGTTACAACATTAACCCATAAGCCAAATACAGAAAGAGTGCCGAATGTCTATCTATGTACTGGAGACCCAAAAGATCCAATCAAGGGCTGGGAGCCCACAGCACTGTCCATGTATGTCTGTGTCTGCAGATAATGGCTGAAGAAATCTTTACTGGAACCAGGATACGCTGCTCACAGCAGAGATGAAGACCAGCGCTCCCCTGAAGCAACAGCAGCCATCCTCGACGACAGCAAGGCCCTGAGCTCCTTCCTCGACGAGAACAGCCGAGTTCCTTTCAGGAGAACCAGCCACAGCAGAGCTTCTCCTGGGAAACAGCCGGCAACTATCTTCTGCTCCCATTCTCCTTCATGTTGCAGCGGCAACAATCCCCAGGTGGATCCTCTACACCCAGAACCACACCGACTCAGTCAGGCTGGGTGTTCTGGCTCAAGTTGAACATGATAATAAGTCCACTGTAGCTGGTTTTGCCATGACCTCAGAAATGACTTCTGGTCACAGAGCACTTAGCCTCCCATGAGGTTAGCTTGAATTAGGTGCAACAGTGTCAGGTAGGAGACTCACTAAAGCTAAGGTGTATCTCAAAGAAGATTCTATGATTCTAAATCGATACAGAATCGGATAAGCAATCGTCATGTCAGTCTGTTCCAAAACTACATTGAAATGTTGGCATTCAGAAATAAATGCCAACTGACAGTTCCAACCAAAGCTAACACCTTATCAGAGCTACTAGAAGGAGAAGGGGGAAAGAAGGAGGAGGAGGAGGAGGAGGAGGAAGAGGAGGAGGAGGAGGAGGAGGAGGGAGGGGGGAGGTGGGAGAGGAGAGAAGGCGCCCTCTTGTGGACCTCTAAAGATACTCTTTCTCAGCGTTCGGACACCTTTCCCTTTTCTTCCCCACCATACTTATTTATTATCAGACATATTAATAATATATTGACCCTGTATAGTGTAATAATTTTAGATGAAATATGAATAAAGAATTTAAAACAATACCTGCTGCATAATAATTTATGGCATATATTGCAAAACTGGCCTCAGTTTGCCATCTTCGAGGCCCTTCTTTCTCTACCTTTTGTATCTGGTGTAGGTCTTTACACTTGACTTGCAGCAGAATGTGGTAAAAGGACTTCAAGAGGTCTTGTACTCTTTTGTTTTCTTTCGGAGAACTTCCTCTACTACAAGAATAAGCCCAAGTCATCTCGATGGTTAAGGAGTGATCACATAGAAGAGAAACAAGCAGTTGCCTGCCAAAGACTTGAACCAACAGGCTGCTATCAATTGTCCATTCGGCACAGGCACGAGTGAGCCAGGAAGCTAAAGTTGGCAAGTCTAACTCAGATCCACAGTGCTTCCTAACAAACCTGTAGACTCTGAGAAATCGTTGTTTGTAATCCAGCTTTTCTCCTTGATACAATAAATTTGGGGTGCTTTGTTACACAGCAATAGCTAACTGAAGCACAAATGGTCCTTACATGTTAGAGCTCAGCATCTCTATTATTATCCTATGACAAATACATAAAGATATTGGAGTTTGTTTAACATATCTAAGGTATAGTAATATAATAAGCAATTAAACATAGTGATAAAACATGTGATGGGAGATTATTACTAATTAATATATTCTTCTGGCTTATAGAACTGGAAAAGATTGCCTACCCCTGTGATATACTAAGTAAATATCTACAAGGTTCTGAATTGAACAAGTTCCTGTACACATAAATTTTTTCTCCATGTTTTGAGAGCTCAAGCATGTTAAGAAATGTGTGTGGAGGACCTCACTCTGTTTTACGTACGGTCACCTGTTCTGTCCCTTAACAAAAACACTATGTGGTACTTTGAAAATTTGTTGGTTGGATATGCTAACACAAGTCTTATTCCCTAAGTATGTCTTTCAGGAAAAAAATGAAAAGGAACCCCTGTTAAAGGTTCCAACGTGTAAATCCAAGAGCAAGTCAAATATTCTCTTGGCCATTAATTGTATTAGTAAAGATCTCACCTTCTTAAAGATAATTAATTAGAAAAAGAAATGTAAGAACATAAAGCCAACTCAAAATAAAAATAGGGAAGAACATAAATCTAAAGAAGAGGTGGTTCACAGGAAATCTAAAATGTAATAACCAAGTACTTTCCTTTTTAGTTACATTTTTCTTCTTTTTTGCATTTACCATGGATTAGTTTAAGAATAAAAAAGCAATGTTAAAGTATATATCCATGCTTCATATATGTCTTTCTTTGTAAATGCTTTATGAGTTGAGTTTCTGAGTTACAAGCTATAGCAATTGCCTTATGGTTACTTCATGTGCCTGGCTCTGAGCGAGGGGACGTCTGGAGAGAGAGGAGGGCGGAGAGCAGAAGCACCTCTCTGGCCACTGTGCCACTGGACTCACACTGGATGGACTCCTAAAATTTTGGCTCTGAATAAGTTCCAAAGATCCTCTCATTTTTTGCATCAATGTTAAAATTTCAGCATCCCAAATGAGAGCGTGCAATTATGTGAGTCTAATTCACACACCCACAGCAGAACCTCTTGGGGAGGTCTGGGGGGATCTGACCCTCTGTGCTTCTCAGACTGGAGACAGCTCACGCCTCCCATCAAATCTCTTATAATAAAGCTTTTCTAGAAAATGGGATGAGGGATTGGATACTGGAAACCCAGAAAAAAAAAAGGGAAGAAAGAAAAAAGGCATATGTCTTTTAAAGATGATATGTTTATCACGGTACATGGTACACATTTGTATTTGCGAAATTTTATGCAATAGCAACAAAGAATTTAATTTTAAAAGTAAGCAAAATGAGTGTGTGATTCTATAATCAAAAGAGCACCTGCTTATAATCTGCACACATAATGGAACCACATTAGTCCTGCCGTACATCTGTCTGAGAAATAGTTAATTCTGAATATCAGAATTTGTTTATAACATTGCTGTAATTCAAATCCCAGGGGTCACTCTGACATTCAAGAAAAGAGAGTTGCTCTTCACTGTGGATGAACAAAATGTGTGTTTCTGTCTGTGGAGCGAGCTTTATCAGGGAGAGCAGCCAGAGGAATTACAAATCTTTTGTTTCTCATTTTCTGAAAGGAGCTAAGCCAAATGGTTTAGTAAATAATGCCAAGTGACCCTGATAAATGCAGTCTTCCCTGCTTTGGAAGGTCTTTAAAATCTCCTGGAGCCCATCTCCAAATGCTAGTAATAGGACTTATTCCAGATAAAAATATACATCATGAACTTAGTCCAAAGGGAGGGAAGTATGCAGCTTTTTTAAAAATAGATTCAGTCTGTGTCAGCACTTTTCACGTTTTCCATGTCTGGGGCCAATCCTCGTCTTTAGGTATTTTGTTTCTGTGAAAGATTATAAAAAACGAAGTTCTAGAAAAAAAGGTATTTTAAAGGAGCAATTACAAAATTTTATGTATTCTCTTACTTTTGCCCACTAGAAAAGCAACATTTTATTGGATGGAATGACAGGAAACTAAATTCCAGAGCTAATATGCAGAACTTGTTTGGGCTGTTGTGTTTGTCCCACAGGCTCCTACCCTCCTCCTTTGGATGGTCACATCTCACAGTTGGACAAAAGTGTGCCGCACTGTAGAAAACCTGACTGCTTTAAGCTTTACCACCTTTTCAAACAGTCATTATACCCCCCGCAAATGACGACTGGAAGGTAGGAAAGAGACAGGTAAGAAACAAACCTGACGAGTCAGGGCACACCCCAAGGATGAAGTCCCAGGATGAAGCCCCAGGGCTGGAGCAGGGCTGTGCAGGTGAAGCAGCAGCTGGAGCAGGATGCCATGGAGTGGGAAGTGTGGGCTTGAATTCTGATGGCTTGATTGCCAGGGCCAGCTCCACCAGTGTGTAGAAGTGTCACAAGTGTGACCACAGACAAAATTCTAAACTCTTTTGTACCCTGGTTCCATGGAAATAGTGACACATTTCAAATGTATAATACAGCGCATAGGACGTAAACTCTTAGTACATTTCAACTGTGTTATTATTTTTCCTACTTCTAATAGCTAGGGCAGAGAAAGGATGGACAGTCCAAAAGGGACAAACTGATTTCCTCATTCACCACTAAATGATCATCAACGATTCCAAAATTGCGGCCCGAGAAGGAAATGTGTATTTCCCCCATTAACTCCTACTCTAATGACTTCAGGAACAAAGAAATGTTTTCAGTAATGGAAAGCAAGTTCAAATATCATGCTAGCAAAACTGTCAACACGCGCTCATAATTGCACGCTCTAGGTAATTGCAAATGCTGTTAGCACATTGACGACATACAAAATTCCCCAAAGCAACTGCAACTGCAAGTGTCATCAGCTCTCTGCTGTGTCCTGAGCTGCAAGTGGGATCTTTGTATTGTATCGTGTGTTTGTGCTAATTGTGAGTTTTGATATCAAAGAGAATATTTTAATATAAAAATATTGGTTATTGAAACATAACAGAAATCTGTACAAAAGCTAATTATAAGTAGGAAAACATTACCTCTAGCAAACGGGTAATCACGATGTACCGCTAGCAAACTG